>VMDO01009837.1:15912-74983 GCA_007922755.1 Pedetes capensis
AAAAAAAAAAAAAAAAAGGATAGGGTGCAGTCCAATGGTAGAGCACTTGCAAAGTATGTGGAAGTCCCTAGGTTCAACACCCAAGTAAGTATTTCACAAGTACTGGAGAGAGAGAGACAGAGACAGAGAGAGAGAGAGAGAGAGAGAGAGAGAGAGAGAGAGAGAGAGAGAGAATATCATGAGCCAACATTGCCATCAATAGAGCAAGTTGGAGCCATAGAGGATAAATGCAGTCCCTCCAACAGCCATAATTCAGAGGCATCTGAGCAAAGAGGTTTTTTTAAGATGCCATCAAGCCACATTCAACTCATAGCAACCCTCAGGGTTTTCGATGGCTGATTGTTTGAGATTGTTTTTGAGAGTGACTTGCCACATCCTTCTCCCATTTTTGCAGTGCTTGGGATTGAATCCAGATCCTCAGAGAGTGCAGAGCAGGCACTCCACCAACTAAACTAAACCCCAGCTCAAAGACAGAAAAAGGTACAAAAAGATATAGGCTATTGCTCTGGGAAAAGAGGAACAAAAGAACAAATCAAGACATTATGGTGATGATAATAACAATAAGGACAGACACCATTGATTGTGCTGAGATTGCTCAGTTGGTAGAGTGCTGCTCTGCACACTCTGAGGACCTGGATTCTATCCCCAGCATCACAAAAATAGGAGAAGGTCCTGAAACAGTCAGTCACTGAAAACCCTATGAATAGCAGAGAAGCACTGACATAGTGCTGATCATGGCACAATGTTGGGGAGTGTCTCATTCTGTTGTACATAGGGTCACTACAAGCCAAACCTGACTCCATGGCACCTAAAAGCAACAACCATTGATTACCTACCAGGTACTTGTCAAGTTCTGTTATCATTGCTTACATATACCAAAGAATTTTATCCTTACAACCACCCCAGGGATCAGTTAGAGATTGTCAGGGAATCACAACTACTCTATATGCCAAATGGAAAAGCTAAATACAGGCAGTTAGAACTGTTGCAACCTTTGGAAAAGAGAAAAAAGAAAGTTATGAAGGTCCTTTTCCAGAAATCCAAAACTAAAGTGATCTTAAGAAAGTGGCTATGATGATCACAGCTCCTGCAGCATTTCTGAGGCTATGGGGACCCCAAACAGGAACACAATCCATTCTGTGCTCTAAGGGATCTTAGTCATATGGAGGAAAAAGACTAAATTAGACACATGGCAAAGTAGGATGCATGTTTAAAGGAGTTATATATTCTCTACAAATGTGTGAGGTTTCCTAAGTTGAGCTAAAATAAGATAATCATACGTCCCAGTTGCCCAGGATAGTCCTGGTATATACCTATTGTCCCAGTATCCCTCTAGTTTAGTCTTTGTCCTGGCGATTTTTTTATGTTGTTGTTAGGTGCACTCGAGTCATAGTGACTCTATGTACAACAGAACAAAACACTCCCCAACACTGTGCCATGCTCAGCACTATTGTCAGTGCTTCTCTGCTATTCATAGGGTCTTCAATGGCAGATTATTTCAGGAATGAGTTGCTAGGTCCTTCTCCCTAGCCTGTAGCACCTGTTGTTCCCAAGTGGTTCCCCATCCAAGGACTAACCAGGCTGACCATGCTTAGCTTCCAAGATAAGGCAGGATTGGACACTAGGGTGCTATGGCTGCAGAAAGGGAGTTCTTATACTGAAACACTCATAATGGTTGTATTAAAGTAAGCCAGGGGCTGGGATTTAGCTCGGTTGGTAGAGCACTGCGCTGCAGTCTCTGAGGTCCCGAGTTCAATTCCCAGCACCGCAAAAATTGGGAGAAGGGCCTGGCAATCCATTCCCAAGGCAATCCTGAAACAGTCAGCCATTGAAAACCCTATGAGGGTGGCTATGAGTCGGATACTGACCTGACGGCACCTAACAACAACAACAACAAAGTAAGCCAGGATGTGCTTAGTACACCCTCATTTGTGGATCCAGTTTCTGGTATGGTCTCCCCTAGTAGTATATGAGAGGCTTGTGCAATACACAGAGTTCTCATTTTAACATACTATTAAATCTAAAAGATGACATCTCTACTGATCCATGACTAACATTTCCCTTCTGAGGACATTCTGCAGCACACTTAATTGCTAAAATAGAGTGTCCTCGTGGATTCATGTAGTACAGAATAACTCTTTATCTCTAGGCACCTACCTAGCATACCAGCCACTTGTCCTGTGGCTCAGGTATTGACTCTTCTGTATTTCAAGCAGGATATATTAGGTTTACATAAGATATGGGCTGGGAATAGAGACAGCAGTTTTGCAATAGAGAATTTGAAAAGTCATCTGATTGTTCTGGCTACACTAGATCTGTTCTTCACACTGTATGGAATAACTGTACTATTATTTATTATTTGACTTTTTCTATTTTGCAATAACTCCTTTTGAGAAATAAACTCAAAAAATAAAATTCCATATTTAATGAAAAATTAAGTACCATGTTTCAACTTACTTCTCAAGAAACTTGATGATGAAAGGAAAACATGCACAAAATGCTTCCTGACATTTATTCTCCACCATTGGAACTAAAGTGTTATCACTGCCCACATGAAAACCAGAAGACACAAATAGGCCACAAAAGCATCAGCATCTACTTGAAAAGTTAGAAGTTACTTCAAGAAGAATCTCCACGAAGAAATTTGCAGCTTCAGAAGACAAGTTTACATATTATACTGTGAAGCATGATTTTCATTTAGATCAAATGACTGTTCATAATTTAATCCCTTTCATTCCAAATTTTCTAGTGTTTTGAGGTAAAATAAAGATACAGCTGTTAATAGTTTGGTTTCTTTAGCAGAAGAACTTACTGAAGAGTTAAAAGATGCTAGTTATATCTGGGTTGTTAGATGCTTCAAAGAGAATATCTAATAATTATTTGATTTCCTTCTTTCATTTCTTTGAATCAAAGTTTTGGATGTTAATGATGGTGAAACATGATTTGGCTGTGAATCTTACTGGAAATTTCAATTTCAACATTCATTTCAACATTGAACTTAAAATATTTGGTTTTGGAGTAGCAATATACATAGGAAATATAAGTGGAACACAGTATTACTGTAAAATCTTTTAGGAAGTAAGCTAGAGAGTAGCAATGCACTTCCATTTACTGTTCACACAGAATTCATATGTTGAATGTCTACCAACTGAAATAGATGCTGTACTTGTTAAAATGTACAAATATTTATCTATACACACTTATCTATCATATTTTCAAGAACCTAATTTGAATAAACAATTATGCCAGCATGTCAATATATACTTACTCACTTTGATGACTATCATCTATTAGAGTTTAGACATTTTTCATCTTTTAAAGAACTACATTTTTTTTTGCACCAACAGCACTTGAGGGTTGAACCCAGGACCTTGTGCATTGTGTATGCTAGGCAAGTGATCTACCATTGAGCTGAACTCCTAACCCCTTTTTATTTTTTTATTTTTGAGGCAGGGGCTCACTAAATTGTATAGGCTGCCTATGGCCATTAACTAACAACCCTCCTGCCTCATCCTCCCTTGTTGAATGGGATTACACGCATGTGCCACAGCACTTGGAAAAAAGTATATTCTATATCAACCTAAGTATTGTATAAAACTGAACTCTCTTATGAATTACTCATCTAAATTTTGTTTTCATTTTGTTCAAAATCATCCAAAAATCTCAATCTAAGTCAAAGACAAAGACAAGACTTCATCTATTGAAATTCTTAGCAAATTCTAACTGTTGAAAATGAAGCTTGTGAAGGACACTGAAATATATTTGTAAAAATGCAGGGACTGACACAAATCAAACAATGACAGTGCAGATGGTTTGCAAAATTCATTTTTTTTTAAGTTCTCTAACTGTGCTTTGGATTATCCTTATTCACGGAAAGAGTATTTTCAAGGATCTCCTATTTTTAATTGGAAAAATATATATTCTGAACCATAATGGTATGAAATCAAGAAAGCCTATGATTTTACACTGTTTTAAATTGGCAAAGTCAAAAAAGCTATAACTACACACAAATATTTGACAAGTTTTGTCCTTTAAAAACCTAATTAAAGAAGGCTTCTCTGAATAGAGACAGTCAGTACCTGTAAAAATTTTTGGATTAAAATATTTGTAAAGTCAAATATGAAAAAATTATATTTGAGATTATATTTTAATTAGAACAATTTGCTCTGAACTTACCAGATCTCTCAGCATCCATGGAGATTGTATTTTCTCAACTAAAAATATTGTGGCCCACAGAGAAGACGTTGCTGAAGATATGACCAGGACCTTCCCTCCATTCCCTATCTCAGGCCTTCTTGGCTTATCTACTTCTTTCTTCTTTTAGAGTAAAACCTCTTTCTTCATATAGCAAACAATCTGGCAACCAATGTTCCTAAGTTTTACAACTTCTAGCTTTAGCCATTATGGGATTCTCTGAGTTCAAAATATAAAAACCTAAGTGAATGGATGAATTGTTGAAATATATGGCCAGGTTCTACGAGCCACTCCACACTGGATGCCATTATATAGCCACATGAGAGGGTTGGTAGAGGGGTGGGAGGTTTGGGCAAGCAACCCTTGTGTCCACTATACTGCAAACCATAGTGCCATTTCTGGATATAGGAGGAGGAGGAGATGGTTTGGGACTGATGGGGAGATTGCAGGTTTTGTTTCTCACCTATTTATTAGTATAATTTTCAAACATACAAAAAATTACATAATGGCACAATGAACATCTCTGTATAGTAGCTACCTGAATTCAACAATTGTTAATATTTTGTCATATGTTCTTTATCTCTCTATGTATGGTTGTGCATATGGATGTTTATTTTTCTGAACTATTAAAAGTAAGTTTCCCATATCTTGGCACCTTACCCTTCAATACCATTATCATGATTAAAATAATCAACAGTAATCCTCTACTATCATATTTAGTCTACATTCAAATTCACCAAATTTTTTATTATTGGAAAATTTTAATGTACAACTTAGTGTATTTCATTCTGACATGCATTTCATTGTACATTGCACAGGTAACTTCCCCCTTACCGTCTTGTGCACTTCCTGCCCCCTCTTCTACTCCCTCACTAAAGGCCTCTCTTCTACATTGCATGTCTTTTTGTGGGATTATTTTTCTATATACCCTTGCATCCCAATTATGATTTAGGTCCCAACGTTTTTCTGTAGTGATCTATCTTTTGACATTGTCAGTAGTATTACATGAATAATCTAGCCCATTTGTATTATTGCCATTCTTTGGTATTGTTGATATTATTATAATTATTTCCCAAACTATTAAAGTTGGGCTGTTTACTTTGAGGTCACCCTCTCTCTCATTCCTCGCTCCTCCTTGTCTCTCCCCTCCTGTCTTCTCCCATCATTGCTTCCTTTTGCTAGATGCCTCCCTCCTTCTTTCTGCTCCCTAAATTGTCCCTTCTCTGATAAGTTTACTTTAGTTTTTTATTATGTTCCAATTTCTGTATGGAATTTTTTTTCCTTCTTTTAAATTTGATTCAGCTCCCACATATGAGTGAGAACATGTGGTGTTTTTCTTTTTGGGCTTGTGTTTGTTCACTTAAAATAATTTTCTCCAATTCCATGCATTTTGTTGCAAATAGCATTATTTCATTTTTTTGATTGCTGAGCAGTATTCTATTATGTATATGTACCATAATTTTTTACCCATTCTTCTGTTGAAGGGCACTTTGGTTGATTCCCTATCCTTGCTATTGTGAAAAGTGCTGCATTGAACATGGAGATGCAGGTGTCTCTATGATATAATGACTCATCTACCTTTGGGCATATTCCCAATAGTGTCAGAGTTGGGTCATATGGTTGATCTATTTTCAGTTTTCTAAGGTACCTCCATATAAATGCTGGTGAGACTCTGGAGAAAAGGGAACCCTCTTACACTGCTGGTGGAGCTGTAAATTAGTCAAACCACTTTGGAAATCAATATGGAGGTACCTTAGAAAACTAAAAATAGATCTACCATATGACCCAATAATGTTTTTAATAGCTGTTTTTTAAACTGAGCTCCAATCAAGTGTGAATATCATTTTTAGATATGGATCTTATTTAACTAACTAACTATCTATTTATTTATTTATTTATTTATTTATTTATTTATTTATTTATTTGAGACAGGGTCTTGGTATGTAGCCAAAGCTGGTATCAAACTCATAATCCTCCTGCCTCAGCCTCCAAGTGCTGGGATTACAGGTTTGTGTCACCACACCGTGCCTTAGATATAGACTTTAAAATAACTTCAGATGTAAGCATTCAGCAGACAGGTGAAAATGAAAACCTGGAGTTCGAAAGGAAGTGTATAGTTAGAAAGGAAGGCTATTAGAGAATGATAAAATTCTATAAGAGGAAGCAGAAAAAAATGGGAAGCCACTAAAGGGATATCTGTAAGTTAAAGGAAGGGAAGAAGTGGCTAACAGTCTTAAACACTGCAAATTGCACTATAGGTGGATAAGGTCTGAGGAAAAAGCCATCAACCTGGCAAGTCAATCCTATCTAGAGCAATATTGTTAACAGAGGAAGTCAAGTAAAAGAGGTTTAGTGCAAGTAAGCTATATAGAACTGGAACTGCAGGAAGACTCTTCTGTCCAGAAGTTTGAACTTGGAAAGGGATTAAGCAGGTTAGATTGACCAGAACTTCTCACTTTTTTTACCATCATGAACCCATTGCATTTTCCCTCCTCTCACAAGCACAACTACCCTGGAGGCAATGTTTTTAAAAAGACAGTTTCCCAGATGGTGTTTAATAATAATGAGGCTCACATCTCTTCTTAATCTAGGTTAGCTGCCCACTAGAATGCCTGAAAATCACAGACCACAGCTCACTCAATAGAAAGTATTGGGAGACTATATCATAAGCCTTACCAAGAGAGAAGGTACATCTGTTTTTCCAAGACATGAGGGAATGGAGAGAGAGACAAACAATTTTTGAGGCATAGGGGAAACTTAAGAGACAAATGCTGCTTTCTACAGATAGGAGGGAAAAGAAGTCAAGAGAACACTTGTCAGAGGACCTCAAACCAAGTCTTATGATTAGAACAGGGAAGGCAGGAGTACACTGACACCTTGAAATATATGGAGAGTAGCTGATGTGTCAACTGAAAAAGGGCAGAAGCCAGATTAGCAAGGTCATCTATTCAATTTGATGTATCATCTTTGGGCACTTGTTATCTCCCAGGTACTCTGCCAGATGGTAGGTTACAAGGACAAACAAGACAGATTTCATTTCCTTTGGAACAAGAAATGATGTCTTCCTCCCTTGACTCTCATAACAATACACTCTCTTGCTTTTCCTCCTACTTCTCTACCTTCTCAACCCCCTTTGAAGGCCCCTTTCCTTCTGTTGTTCCCTTAAAATCTAAGGCTTAAATAGTAGTGTGTCCCAGGTTCTTATCCCAACCCCCTCCTCTTCTATTTGTGGGATCCCATCTACTCATAGCACTTCAAGTAGAAGTTTTCTGTTGTTGACTGCTGAACCTCTATCTCCAGACCTCTCTCAAGGGCCAGACTTATGTGTAATGAAGGGAAACAAATGGATACAAAATTAAAACTAACTGTGACTACTTGCTTTCTCAGTGGTATCATTCACAACAGCTATAAAATAACTCTCCATACCCCTCCCAGAATCTATATCTACATGCAGGATATATACTGAAGTTCCCCAAAAAATGTGTACACATTTTAAGAGATGTTGCCTACATATCATTTTTTGAAGTTGAATCAAATTGTGGTAGCCATGTATGTTATGACCTCTCGTAATTGCAGAAGTCAAACATGATATGTATTCATCTTTTGTTATTGTCATATTTTATTACAAATTTAATACAATTACTTTGTATACATTCTCTCTCTCTCTACCTATCCACGTGTCATTGGGAGCAGAGCACATTACCAAATCTTTGGATATGTAAACATGGCTTCAAGAAAGAGATGACAAAGAAATGAATTGCATAATACATTGGGGTGTTTCATTTTGTTTTGCTTTCCTTTGGTTTTGTTTGTTTCTGTTGCTAGGAAATGCCCAGGAAGGGAAAGGAGAGAGGGCAAAACAATTCAGAAGAAGTCTGGAGCCCAGGTTGACAGAAATGGCCAAGGGCTTAAGAACAAAGATAACAGTTATTCATTTATAAATTATACTGCATTGCTGCCACCCAGTCCCCTTACATTTCCACATATCATGAGTCCAGCCTGAGACATACATAATGGCCTGTATGGTGGGGTTTGCAGTTTGGGTTTTGTGAAAATTAAGGGGAAGGAACTTAGTTGAACTTAGTTCACCAGCTGGGGTGTGGCACAGAACCAAAATAGGGAGATATGTCCAGAGAACTAGTCAGCAGAGGCCAGAATAGCTCTGAAAATATTGAGCACCCCTTCAAGAATCTGTAGTGACATAAGGAAAGATGTGAGGATTCCATTGCATATAGGATTTAGTTTGAATCATTTTCATTCAAATTTCCAAGGCAGTGTTTCTCAGCAGACCCTGGTTACATACAAATCCAACTGACATCAGGACTTCTCTCCTTAGAGCTGCCAGGTGACTGCAGCTGCAGTATAGCCACAACTGACGTCAGGTTCTCACCCACCCTCCCCCATTCCCCTAACCTGCTCCATCTGCAGCTTTCTGTAGGTTAGTGAATGGCAAGTTGTGCTATTCACCCGGCAGCCCACATCACTCTTCCTTATCCCTGCCCACCATTTCCCATCAATCACTAAAGCTCATTATTTTTGCCTCCAAAATATCTATCACATTATGCCTCCCTCCCTTCATTTCCTTGGTTCAGGCCCTGAATGGTCCCAGTCAAGGCCTCACTGATCTCACAGTGTCCTATCTCACTCTCCCACAGCCCCTTCTCCACAGGGAAGCCAGATCAAGTCACTCACTTCCCGGCATGGAACCTTTCAATGCTTGCTCCTTGTCCTTAGGAGAAAATAAAATCCAACTTCCTTATGTCCTTTCTGATCTAGTTCCTGTGGGCTTCTCCACCTCCATTATTATTCCCTCTTTCAACTTTCTGTTTCAGTTGCACAGAGCTACCTTCAGTTCCAGGACTGCTTCACACTCTCCCTCTCACTGCTCACATTTTGCATGCTGTTTCCTCAATCTGCAGCATTGTTCCCACACAGTTCACACCTGTCTTTGGTTCACTCCAGATCAACTGTAGGTTTCAGCCTGAATGCCACTTCTTCCAGGAAGGCTTCTGTGACCATCCTCCTTCAAATGTCTAGGTGATGTGGCTTTCCTGTAGGTTTTCTTAGCCTCTTGTTCTGCCTCTACCATATCCCTTACTGTACTCCTTTAGTTACTTATTCGTCTGTCTGTCTGAGCAGCTTGTAAGCTGCATGAGAGCAGGGATCCTATCTGTCCATCCAGTTCACAGCTCTATGACCCTACCATCTAGCCCAGAGCGTAACTAGCTTACAAAAGCTGTTAAATAAGGACTTGTTGTGGATATTAGGTGCCTTCAGGTCAGATCTGACTCATAGTGACCCTGAGCACAACAAAATGAAACACTACACAACACTGTGCCTTGCCCAGCATCATGTCAGTGCTTCTCTACTATTCATAGTGTTTTTAGTGGTTGATTGTTTTGGGAATGGGCTGCCACATCTTTCTGCCTATTCTATCTTAGTCTGGAAGCTCAGCTGAAACCTGTCCATTATAGGTGGCCCTTCTGGTATCTGAAATACTGGTGGCATAGCTTTCGGCATCACAGCCTCACACAAACCCCCACAGCACAGCAAGCTGACAGACACATGGGGGGAAATAAATACTCATATTTAGCTCAGTTGGTAGAGAGCTGCACTGCAGTCTCTGAGGTCCTGAGTTTGATTCACAGCACCCCCAAAATGGGAGAAGGGCCTGGCAATCCCGAAACAGCCATTCATTGAAAACCCTGTGAGGGTCACTATGAGTTGGATACCGGCTCGACAGCACCTAAGAACAACAACAACAAGTGAATAAATAACATACATGAAACAATTTGCATTTTATGAAGTGTCTTATTTTAACTTCATCACCCTGTGAGAAATATGTCACCTTGGAGCAAAGTTCCATGTTACTTTTACATTTAAGTTTACATTAAGTTTACATTTATGTTCACTATAGACAACACATGTAAAGTTCTATTTAATTTAGGTAAGAACACTCTGAAATATCTTTCAAAAAACTAATTTTAGACACTTTTGGAAGAATTCATCTTCTAAATCTTTGAAAAACAGTATAATAATAATTGCTAACAAAGTGTCAGGAAATATCATCCAGTTAGTTGACCTTTAATGAATATAGGACATTCTGCTGTGCACAGCAGAATATTTTACATTCACAAGTATTGTGCTAAAGTCTCAGAAAACACTTAATACTCTTAAGTGGATTAAACATGCTTCCTATGATCCGATTTATACAGTGAATGTGCCAAGCAAAATCTTTTTCCACAGAGACATCAGATTATAAACTTCAATTGAACTCTGATAAAATCATTATAAATTTCAAACTAGTGAGTCCTAAATTAATAAGAATTTAATCTCTTCTCATGGAATTGCTAGCCAATCATAGATATTTGAAAAGTATCAGAAATGTTCTAAAATTAAAGTTTAATATAGCGTTCACTTAAAACATCAGGACATTATCAATACATTAATAATATGTATTAAGTGTAAATGAGTAATTGAACTTTAAAACATTTTAAGTAATTTAAACTTAAAAAGTAGTGCAGTTCTATACACTGAAAATACAATATCTTTTATATTGTAGACAATTAGTTTTCCTATTTATTTTCACTTTTTTTCTTTTTGCAGTACAGTGGAGTTGAACCCAGGGACTCAGGCATTGTACAGAGCCACAAGCCCAGCCCATGTTTTACTTTTTATTTTAAAACAGGGTCTCGATTAATTTTGCAGGCTGATTCTGACCTTGAATTTGTGATTCTCCTGCTGCAGCCCCCCAGGTTGCCGGGATTATGGGTATGTGCCATTGAGCCCAGCTGCTTTTACTTTTTCATGTGGCTCCTAGAAAATTTAAAGTTCGATACATGGCTCACATCATACTTCTACTACATTTCACCGCTCTACAACATGCTCCAATGTTCAGCTCAGATATGAAAAAGAAATATACAGTTTACCTGAAATGGCACTTGTAATTTTATAATGTTCTGACATTTATCCCTGACAATAAGTTAAGATCTTTGCTCTTGATGATTTTCTAACACTTCAGAAATGTTAAATGCCTTCCCAACCCATGATAACAGCAGTTTATAACCCACGTTCTGGGCAAGAGTAACTAAATATTTACCAAATTATAATACCACATTACTTATCCAAATTTGTCCTTCTTTAAAAGAACAGAAGTTTATTTAAATATGCCCTTTTTTATTTCACAGTTTTTACATCTCTTTCCCAGAATATCAATGTATACAATGATATGAAAAGAAACTTCTCTGGTTAAAGTGGAGGCACAGAGTCCAGAGCTGTAATAACTGGCCTCTCTGCCATAATCCATGATCCTACCACTGCAACCACATTCATAATCAAGCTCGCTCGCTCGCTCTCTCTCTCTCTCTCTCTCCCTCCCTCCCTCCCTCCCTCTCTCTCTCTCTCACACACACACACACAAAACCCATACACACACACACTTCTTGGTAGCCTCTAGCATTTCTGCCATCCTAAGGCCCTGTAATAACAACATGAACAACATTGCTCTACAACACAACCTGGAATGGAGAAGGAAATGATAAAAAAAAGCCATGAACATTCAAATGCAATGTGTCAGAATTTGGATGCTTTCATTCCCCAAATTTTCTCCTGTTAGTGCTCTCTGTAACCCTACAAAATCTGTTCATCCCTGGCTGCAATAGACAACTCTAATATGTTTAGTTATAGTTCCCCACTACATAGGCATCAGCTGTAGGAAAACTGAAAGACAGGCCTTGCTGAGTGGTAGGGAAGGGGCTGTAGGGGAGTTGTACATGCGAAGAAAAGAGGAAGTGAGAAGAGATCATTACAATAAACAGAAATGCAGGTTTCTCTAAGTAATGAGAGAAGAACAGAGATTGTTCCAAACTGGTACCAGATTTCACAAAGTAGCAGGCTGGGGACATTGCATATAAGAATGAGTTGTCCCATAACTCTGAACACTTCCTCAGGAGAGCACTGTATCAGGACACAATAAAATCACGGATGCCTGTTTTCACCCTGAGGCTTTAAAGAAAGGACCAATAAGGCTTATTCTATTTAATGTAGAAAGTGGAGGTGTATGCAATTTACTCAAGTAATATGGTCATAGGTTTGGTATTGAAATGGCAGTATCTACTCACCTAAATACTTCACATGGGGGCTGTGGTTTAGCTCAGTCAATAGAGTGGCACTCTGCAGTCTTTGAGGCCATTGGTTTGATCCTTGGCACCACAAAAACTAGGAGAAAGACATGACAATCCACTCCCAAAGCAATCGAGTAACAATCAGCTACTGAAAACCCTATGAGAGTCAATATGAATTGGATCCAACTCAAAGGCACGTAAAAAAAAAAACAACAACAACATGAGGAAGGAAGGAAACCTCCATGAATTACAACATATAACTACATCTCCAAACAAGTAATACATGCTTGAAAGTATTCTATGCTTATAAGATATACACTTGGAAGAAAATAAATTTAGCTCCTATAACTCATCCATCCCATGCAGCTATGAACACAGTCTGTGTATATCCAAAATCAAAGCAATTCTCTGGGATATGGGTCCAGATTGTTATATTGCTGCATATTTGTATGACACAACAAACACTTTGGGAGCAGGGAAACTAAAGGATGGGGGCACAAGAAGGAGAACATTTTGGAATAGGAAGGAGCACATAGAGAAAATTGTAACAATTCTGTGCCAGGAGAAATCATTGTGGGTCCTTGACTTCAGCCTTGGAGACCATTAGACCACCACAGCTATTAGTACAGAAGAAATTTTTTCAAGAAACCAAGGTCTGTGCTCACTTTGGCAGCACATATATGAAAACTGGAAAACATGATTAGCATGGCCCCTGTATAAGGATGGCATGGTAAATTTGTGAGCCATACCAGATTTCTTAATACACACTTAAACGATCAACGGGTCCTTGAAGAAACCATGGAGGAAATAAAAGAAAAACCTAGAATCAAATGAAAACAACCTAACAGAATCTTTGGGGTGCAGTAAAGGCAATTCTAAGAGGAGAAGTTTATAGTTATGAGTGTCTACATTGAAAATTCAGAGAGGATTCAATAAATGACTTAATGAGACACCTTAATGTCTTAGAAAAATAAGGACAGGCAAACCCCAAAATCAGTAGACAGAAAGAAATAATACAGATCTACATAGAAAGCAATGAAATGAAGACTAAATAAACAATGAAAAGAATTGATCACAGAACTGGTTCTTTAAAAAGATAAGCAAGATCAACAAACCCTTAGTCAAACTAACCAAAAGAAACACAGAGCAAGTTGGGTGCAGTGGTGCACATCTATAATCCCAGCAACTCAGGAGGTAGAGGCAGGAGAATTGCAAGTTTGAGGCCAGAGGCAGTATTTGTAAATTAGCAAGAACCTGACTCAAAATAAAACAAAAAACAAATGGGCTGGGGTGCAGCCCAGTGGTGGAGCACTTGCAAAGTATGTGCAAGGCTCTGGGATCAACTCTCAAGTACCACATAAAAGAAAGAAATGAAAGAAAGGAAAAAATACTCAAGGAAGAAAGACTCAAATTAATAAAATTAGAGATGAACAGGAGCTATTTCAGTAGATAGCAATGAAATCCAGAGAATTATTAGGCAATACTTTGAAAATTTATATTCCAAAAATTGAAAACTTAGATGAGATGGACAAATTCCTAGGCACATATGAACTACCAAAGTTAAATCAAGAAGAAATAAACATAAATAGACCTATAATGAGCAGTGAGATTGAAGCAGTGATACAGTCCTTCAACAAAGAAAAACCAAGGAGCTGATGGATTTACTGTCAAATTCTGTAAGACCTTTGAAGAATGAACATCAATGTTCCTTAAACTATTCCATAAAATAAAAATGGAAGGAACACTACCAAACTCATTCTATGATGCAAGCATTACCCTGATACCAAAATCAGACAAGGATACAAAAAAAAGGGGAAACCACAGACCAATTTCCCTGATGAATGTATATGCAAAAATTTATAATAAAATGTTTGCAAATCAACCTCAACAACACATTTGAAAGATCAAACACTCTCAGGTGTTTTCTCTGAGTACTCTGCATTGCTGTTGTGGATGGATGTGATGAGTTCCCTGACACTGCACCCAGTGGCAAGGCTGTGGCCAAAGAACAGAGTGTCACACTCAGGTTAAAAAGGGGACAAAGGTTTATTTACAAGGGGAAAGGGAAAAGGGGTTGGAGAGTAAAGGATAAGGGAGCTGGAAAGGGGAAAGTGCTCAGCTGCTGCCTCTGTCATTGGGGCAGAGACTCCTGGGTGTTGGTGCTCTCAGACTCATAGGTTTCACCACTTTGAAGGCCCTGTGCTTGACTCTCCGAGGCTTGCCTCTTGGAGTCTTTCCTCTCGAAGCTGTTGGTTTATGGCTCTCCTATTCATTGTTCTCTTTGTTGTTCAGGTCAGGATTGGGTAGAGATGGCAGGGAGGCTAAAGGAAGGTTGAAGCACTAGTCTGAGACAAGCAAGGACTGGGCCTTGGACTCTTATGGAGACCCAAAGACCAGAGTGAGCTTCTCCTCTTGGGTGATGATCACAGTGAGCTGCTGAATTCTATGCTCAGGGATTTTTATACCTTTAAGCTAATTACTTTCAACTCTCCCCAGATGACAGCCAGTCAATCATGGGACAGCACAAGGGCAGCAGGAGGGCTAGGGCTCAACCAGTCAGGGTGAGGATTGGGCTCAGCCAATCAGGCTGTGGGGAAGCCTGAGCTTGCAAGCACCATCTTTGTTTATTTGATGGGAGGGGGGAAGAGTGAGAGACCCCAATGCAGGGCAAAAATTGTTGCCCAGGAGGATAGATATTATTCCTCCAGGCGGGCTACATAGGCTCCTAGGATCTGCCATGTTTCGGGTACCCTCTACCCCCAGAAAATCCCAACAATTACCTATCATCAAGTTGGTTTCATCCCAAGGACCCAGGGGTAGTTCTACCTATGTAAAACAATAAATATAATACTGCATATAATTAGACCCAGAGACAGAAGCCATATGATCATATCAATTGATGCAGAAAAGGCCTTTGATCCTTTCACATTAAAACTTCTGAAGAAACCAGGAATTGAAGGAACATACCTCAACACAATAAAGGCAGCATATGAAAAACCTATAGCCAACCTCATACTAAATGGGGAAAATATAAAAGCATTTCCTCTAAAGTCAGGAACAAGACAAGGGTGTGCCCTCTCTTAAATGCTATTCAATAGAGTAATCCAACTCTTGGCCACAGCAATAAGAGAAAGAAATAAAGGGTACACAAACAGGCAAGGAAAACTCAAATTATCACTATTTGTAGATGATATGATCTTATACTTAAAAGACTTTAAAAACTCCACTAGAAAACTTTTAGATCTGATAAACACTTTCAGCAAAATAGCAGGATAAAAAGGCAACATACAAAAATCAGTGGCTTTCTATATATCAAAAATGACCAGGCTAAGAAGAAATCAGGAAAACAATTCCATTTACAGTAGCTTCAAAAAGAAAAAATACCTAGGAGTAAACCTAACCAAGGAAGTGAAAACTTTCTATAATAAAAAGTTCAAAGCATTAAAAAAGAAATTAAAGAAGGCATGAGAAGATGGAAAGTACTCCCAAGCTCATGGATTGTAAGAATTAATATTGTGAAAATGGCTATGTTACCAAAAGCAATCTACAGTTTTAATGCAATCCCCATCAAAATCCCAATGACATCCTTCACAGAAATAGAAAAAAATACTAAAATTCATTTGTAAGTACAATAGACCAAATCACTGAAGCGATCCTGAACAGAAAGAGCAATGCAGTTGGCATCATAATACCTTATATCAAATTATACTACATAGCCATAGTAACAAAAACAGCATGTTACTGGCACAAAAACATGTACACCAATGTAATAGAATAGAGGATCTAAAACCAAACCCTTGTACCTACATCCACTTGAGGTTCAACAAAGGTGCCAAAAATATAAGTTGGAGAAAAGATAGCTTCAACAAATGGTGCTTGGAGAACTGGATATTCTCATGTAGAATACTGAAACTATAGCCTTCTCTTTCACCTTGTACAAAAGTAAGTTGAGAATGGATGAAAGACCTTAATACAAATCCTAAAACCTTGAAACTGCTAAAGGAAAACACTTCAAGACATAGGAACAGGCAAGGAATTTCTTAAAGGGACACCAATAGTGTAAGAAACAATAGCAAGAATTGACAAATGGGATTATATGAAATTCAAAGGCTTTAACAGCAAAGGAGAGAATTATCTGGGTGAAGATACAGACCACAGAATATGAGAAAATCTTTGCCAGCTATATATCTGACAAAGGATTAATATCTAGAATATATAAATAGCTTTACAATTAAACACCAAAAATCAAATTGTCCAATCAAAAGGTGGGCTAATGAACTGATTAGTTGTCAAAAGAAGAAATGCAATTGGCCAACAATCATATGAAAAAATGTTCAACATATTTAGCCATCAGGGATATGCAAATCTAAACTATATTGAGATACCATCCCATACCCAGCCATCCCAGAATGGCTAGGATCAACAACACAAACAGCAAATACTGGTGAGAATGTGGGGAGAAAGCAACTCTACTACACCGCTTTTGGAAATGTAGGTTGGTGCAGCCACTATGGAAATTGAAGTTCCTCAAAAAGCAAAATAAAAATAGAACTACCATATAACCCAAGTATACCACTCCAGGGTATATATCTGAAGTAATATAAGTCAACATAACATAGACATACCTGCTCACACATTGCTGTGGTGCTATTCACAACAGCCAATATATGGAATCAACCTAGGTGTTCATTAACAGAAGAGAACATAAGGAAAATGTGGTGTATATACACCATGAAGTTTTAGTCAGCCATAAAGAAAGAAGAAATTATGGCATGTGCTGAAGAATGGATGAAACTAAAGATATCATTTTAAGTGAAGTAAGCCAAATGCAGAAAGACTAACATCTCATTTTTTTCTCTCCTATGTCGATGTTAGTTTTCAATTTATATTCAACATTAAAATATATAAGTCATGAAAGTGGAAGGGGACCTATGTAAGAGGAAGAAGAGACTAAAGAGAAGGGGGATGGGGCAATAAGAAAGCGTAATGGGGAAAGGAAAGGTAATATCACATGTTTTGCCTTTAAGGAAAAATCTGGATATAGATGGATAGATAGATAGATAGATAGATAGATAGATAGATAGATAGATGAGAGATAATAGCTAGCTAGCCAGCTAAACAGACAAACAAGACATGCAAGTAGAAAGGGGAGTATTGATGGGGAAGAAAGGGACAGGGGAGGGGTCATGGCAGGGTAATGGCATAGGTTTACAAGAGGAATGTACAATGATCTTCATGTATGGAAATGTCATAATGAAACCCTTTAAATTGTAACTAACTAAAAAATTACTAAAAAAAAGAATACAAAGAAAGATAGAAAGAAAAAAAGAAAGAAAGAAACCAACCAAAGTCTAATGACCTTCCTACCATAAGGAATGGTTCGCCTTGACTCTTAAGCATATCACATAGGGCATTTGAACTGTATATGAGAAGGAAAATCATTGCAACTACCATAACCATATAACACATTTCTTAGACTGGCATGGTATTCACAACAAAAGACTAGCAGCTTTATTAAGATGAGCCAACCTGACTCATTGTGTGCCAATATCCATCTACAAAATGAATTCTTTCCCATTTATGACTTGAAAACAGATTTTTTGTGTATCTTTGGGCAAGAGTTTCCCAGCATACTCTCAATAAAATGAAGCAATTCAATATAATCCCCTTTAATGTCTGCTATTACTGATCTAATAAAACCTGGGCTATAGTGCAAAGACCCTCTCATGACTAACATTAGGCACATCTCTTGTTCATGAGTATTCCATCATCCCACCAACATACTGTCAGCTGTTAACACTACCATTACTATGTTGTTGGCTTGGAGTATCTAGGACAGAATGTCCTTTATGACAGATGGCAGTAGGCTCATTGGCTACCTAGATGTGCCTGGTATCATGCCAACTTTTAATGGACTGTACAATTGTTCTGATAAATTTTATGAAAAGATTAAGAAGATCTTCTTTCACAGTACCTGACATATTCTCCTTTCCTAAGAGCTCCCTCGGTCACCTTATTTGAGGGCAGTTTTACTTTTCTTGTTGACTCATCTTAATAGTAATTCAGATAGGGCAAGGACAAACGGCAACAAGTATATTTTGCCTCCATTCTCAATTCATTCCCAAACTGTCACCAAACACTACTCCATACAAAAACACCTAATTTTGCCCTTCATACATCTCAACTCATTAGTCCCTTCCTGCACTGAGCAACTTCATTGTAGGATAAAAAAGTACAAGAAACAGTTAATGAAATACTTCTTTCATTCAGACTTATTTATGATGCCAATTTACATGAACACATTTCCAATTAAGTTTATTTTAATGTCAACAAAGTAGAGAAATTCTGCCTTAGACTTTCCCTAAAGCACTAGCAATTTCCAAACTATATGTGTTTGCTCATCCTCAAATACCGTACGCGTTATAGATATGCATAATATAGTTGAATATAGGTAACACTAAGCAAATAATTGGCAAAAATAGCATGCTGGATAAGTGAGCCCCAAAACAGGACTGATTATTTGAGGAACTGCCTAATTTTTTTTATTCTACTTAGTTTCCATTTTAGAAATAATAAATGTAAAATCTGTCAATTATTAATACATAGGTTTAAAGCAGGTCTTCAATCCCATCAAAAATTGGGCTCATGCCGGGCATGGTGGTGCACACCTGCAATCCCAGCAGCAGGGGAGGCGGAGGCAGGCGGATCCCAAGTTCGAGACCAAAGGCAGTCTGCGTAACTTAGTGAGACCCTTTCTCAAAAAGTTTAAAAAAAGGGTGAGAGTACAGCTCAGTGGTCCAGAGTTTGCAAAACATGCAAGCGTGAGGCCCTGGGTTCAACCCCTAGTACCACAAAAAGAAAATTGGGCTCATGTTCTGATGTGGGTTCAACACATTAAAATTTAATGGGGTCCAGATTTGAGTTTAAATCCTATGTGTTGATAACAAGGCTTCAAACCAAATCCGAACCCATTCTAATTCAACCATCTAAAAAAATTTTTCTCTGAACCCAAACACAGCGAACAATTGGATTTCAGTTCAGCTTTTAATGTTCTACTTTCATATAATTAGATACTTAACAATTGGGAAAAAGTGAAAGAATGTTTTCATCTATCAACCCATTGCTGTTGTGAGATGCCATCGAGTCATGTTTGACTCATAGCATCCTTTACAGGGCTTGCAGTGGCTAATTGTTTGGGGATTGTTTTGCGAGTGAACTACCATGTTCTTTTCCCCTAGCAACACATAAGAAAGTGGAAAAATGTTTTCATCTATCAACACCCAGGATTAAAATTTTAAACCTGAAACTGAAACGAAACTGAGCCCTCTGTTAACAAATTGAACTCACACCCAAACCTGAATCAGAAGCGCTGATTTAAAGGATTCACAGTTTACACAATCTAGACATATTTTACTGATTAGGAAATAAAATAGAGAGTAATGATAAAGTAATTCATTCTATCTATTAATGCTTAATGTATTTTGTACACAGCAATGTTTTCTGCTACTGTCAGTAACTCACAGCATAAATTAGTCTCATATCATTTTATCTTCTCTATTGAATCACCCTCAGAAGCAGAAGGTAGAGGTTTATAGTTCCTCATCCCACCATAGTCAATTAATAACCCCTATTGGAATAAGTCTGCAGCTGTACCACTGTGGCATCAGATCCCATCAGATCTCAGAAACTAAGCAGGGTCAGGCCTGGTTAGTCCTTGGATGGGAGACCACCTGGGAACACCAGGTGCTGTAGGCTTGGGAGACGGACCCGGCAACCCACTCCCAAAAATTAATCAGCCATTGAAAACCCTATGAATACTAGAGAAGCTCTGACAATAGTGTTTCGCCTCTTGTACATAGGGTCACTATGAGTTGGACACAGACTCGATGGCACCTAACAATAACAACAATTGGAATGAAGCACTATTTATTAAACTGTTGATATTGAAACAATAATTAATATGCATTGGTATGAATTTTACAAATCAATGACAATGCCCCTACAATTTTTTGTGTGTGTGTATCTTCAAACAATTAAACTATTTTCTCCTGTATCTTCTATCCATTCCCAAACAATACAAGATACACACTATTAGTCCTCAGAAGAAATGTGATGACACTGGCAAATTTCCCCTAGCATCTCTCAAGGGCATGCTCCTTGTCTTTAAACACCCTGTGTTTTTTCTCTTCTAAACCTTCCTCCTCCCATGAAAGAAGAGCAAGAATTTATATCTGTCTTTTTAGGAGAGAGGAGGGATATACTAGAAAGGCCCTTCTACTCATTGAATTTTAAAGAGCCATCCCCCAAATCCAATATAAGCTAGAGTCCAAGACATACTGGCCAGCTCCTATGCCCTAAGAATGTCAATGATATTAACATTTCTGTATAAAGGATAGAAGGAAGGGAAAGCAAACATTAACATATATCAACTACTTTTTTCTCTCTGGTCAATGCATGCTTGGATACTTCACTTGCCCAAATTTTTCTTATCAGTTGATGTTATGCTCATCTCAAGGCAAAATATAGCTACAGGAATTGTTATAGCAAAAGGTTTAGAGTAGGAATAAAAATTTAGAGCTAGAAATAATCTTAAAGTTATTTAAGTCCAACCTCTTCATTTTAGAAATGAAAATTGTAAAACTAAGAGAAAGGGAACAGCTTGTCCAGGCATGGCCTAGTAAGCAGCAGAAAGTACCACTCAAAGACAAGAAGCTTACTCTTCTACCCTACCAACTCTGACTTGTGTATTGAGTCAGAGTTTCTCTAGGGCTTGGTCACTGGCCAGCTGGGATTCTAGGGATTGCTATAAGCCTCTCCTAAAGATAAAATGAAAGGCCACAACCAAGTATAAACAAACACTAATAAGTTAATAGACCCCAGCCTCTCTGTAGCCAGGGACCAAGGACCATGAGAATGAGTGGGGCCTAAGCACATAGACCAGAAAGGCATTTCCATTCATTTTTTATGAAAGGCTGAGAATCCACCCTATTAAGAAGACAATATATAGTCATTTACTCATTTCTAATTCTTCTTTCCCTGATAGTTTATCCCATTCCTCTTTTCAGCCTTTCCTTTTCATCTTCTACCAAATAATATTCATGTTTTCCAGTATATTTTAGTTTATAGTGAATTTTGTTTTATTGTCATCCAAAAATCTGCCTTTCCTAATATCTATTTAGGACATAGGCATTTCTCCGTCTTCCATGGGATTTTTATCTTGGGAAATTTGCCAGTTTGGAAAAAAGCAATGTGCTTATTATGAAGAAAAACAGAATAACCAGAAAAGAATCTCCCTACATAATACCATAGTTAAAATCAAAAGAGCACAGAACAAAAAAGAACATTGAAAACTACAAGAGATAAATGCCAAGTTGCTTATAAAGGCAAATCCGTCAGAATAACAGCAGATTTCTCAACAAAATCTCTAAAGCCTGAGAGGGGATGGAATGTTGTATTTTAAGTCCTGAAATAAAAAATTCTGCCAACCCACATTACTGCATGCAGCATTAATACATGCATCAAAGTTCTCCTTCAAAATTGAAGGAGAAATAAAGACCTATGAGATAGCACAAACTAAAGGAATTCATAAGCAGTAAACCAGCATTGTAAGCAATACTCAAATGAATCCCACAGACAAAAGAATATAAAAAACAGTAATGAGAGCAGAAGAATAAGTCCCATTAAAAGAATATATAACCAAATGAGAATTAAAAATGAAACAAGCACTAGAAAAACAACAAAATGACAACAACTATTTCACCCATTTCAAAAATAACCTTTACTGTAAATAACTTTGGTCCTCAAGTTAAAACACATGGACTGGAGGACTGGGTTAAAACCAAAACAAAAAATGTCCAAACTGAGTTGCAATAAGAAACTCACCTCACTGACAAAAATATACACTGACTGAAAGTAAAAGGTTGGGGAAAGATATTCCAAGCAAATGGAAACTGAAAACGAGTAGCAGTAGCTATACTCATATCTGACAAAACACACTTCAACCGAAAATTGTTCAGAAGAGATAAATAAGGTTATCACATACTGGTAAAGTGAACACACCACCAAGAGACTATAATGATTGTAAATATATTGGCATACCCAATTTTATCAAATAAACATTACTGGACAAAAAGGACAATAATAGTGGGTGATATCAATACACCACTCTAACCAATAAGTAATCTGGACAAAAAAATAACAAAAAAATGCCTGCGATAAATAGCACTATATAACAGACAGAATGCACAGACATCTATGGAACATCCTATCCAATGACTGGGGAATACATATTGTTCTCAGCAACTCATGGAACTTTCTCCAAGATAAATCATATTTTAGGCCATAAGGCAAGCCTTATCAAACACAAAAAAGAAGTAATTTATTGTATAATATCAGATTATAATGAAATGAAACAAGAAATCAATACCAAAGGAAACTAAGAAACCATACAAACACATGGAAATTGGGCAATATATTTTTGAATGATCAGTGGGTCATTGAAGTATTTAGGAGAAAAATATAAAAATTCCCAGAATCAAATGGAAAGAAAACACAACTTATCAGAAACTGGGATACAGTGAAGGCAGATCTAAGAGGGAATTTTAAAGTTATGTGGACTTACATTAAAAAATATTAGAGAGTTGGGCACAGTGGCTCACACTTGTAACCCAAGTACTCAGGAGGCTGAGGAAAGAGGATCCCGATCCCAAGTCTGAAGCCAGAGAAAGACAGCACAATTTACCAACACCTCGTCTCAATAAAAAGTCAGAGATCTCAGATAACCTAATATCAAAGTCTTAGAAAAATAAGAACCCAAATACAATGTACTAAAAGAAATAATAAAGATCAGAAATGAAAGTAATGAGATAGAGACTAAAAGAATAATACAAAGGATCAATAAAACAAAGTTGGCAGTTTGAAAAAATGAACAAGATCAGTAAGCCCTTGATCAAACTAATTGAAAGAAATAGCAGAGTCAAATTAATAAAATTATGGATAAGAAGAGTGATATTACAACAGATATCACTAAAATCTAGAGGATCATTAGGGGTTATTTAAAAAATTTATATTCTAATAAATTGAAAATCTAAAAGAAATGGAAAGCCGGGCATGGTGGCACACACCTATAATCCCAGCCGCTCAGGAGGTGGAGGCAGGAGGATCACAAGTTGAGACCAGAGGCAGTCTGTGTAACTTAGTGAGACCCTGTCTCAAAAAAGTAAACAAATAGGCTGGAGGTGCAGCTCAGTGGTCCAGTATTTGCAAAGCTTGCAAGTGCGAGGCATTGGGGTTCAACCCCAAGTACTTCAAAAGAAAAAAAAAAAAAGAAAGAAAGAAAAGAAAAGAAAAAAAGAAAAAAAAGAAATGGGAAAATTTCTAGACATAGATGACCTACCAAAATTGAGTCAAGAGGATATAAAAACTTTAAACAGATCAATGCCTAACAATGAAATTGAAGTAGTAATAAAAACATCTCCCATCAAAGAAAAGCCAAGGACCAGACGGATTGACTGCTGAATTCTACTAGACATTCAAAGAACTAACACCAATGCTCCCTAACCTATTCCATAACATAAAAAAGAAGGTAAAGAACACTTCCAAACTGATTATACAAAGCCAGTATTGCCCTGATACCAAAACTGGAAAAGGATAAGCAGAAATAGCAAATCCTCAAAATACAGCATATAGAATTCAACAATACATTATAAAAATTATGCATCATGAAGAAGTTGGTTTCATTTTATGGATACAAGTTTGCTTCAACACATGAAAACAGATAAACATAACATATAAACAGAAACATGGACAAAAATTACATGATCATTTCAACAGATTCAGAAAAATGCTTTCACAAAATTCAACATAACTTAATGATAAAATCCTTGGAAAAAACCCTAGGAATACAAAGATCATACCTCAACACAATAAACGCCAAATATGATAAACCTACAACCAGTATTATACTGAATGGAGAAAAACTCAAAATTTCCTCTAAAATCAGGAATAAGACAAGGGTGTCCATTCTCACCACTCTTATTAAATATAGTACTTGAAATCTTAGCCAGAGCAACAAGGAAAGATGCAAATATAAAGTACAACTAGGACAATAATTACTCAGATTATTTCTATTTGCATATAAATGATCCTGTACTTTAAAGATTCTCCCAGAAATTTCTGATAAAAATTTTCTGCAAGGAAGAAGAATACAAAGTCAACATACAAAATCAGTGGCTTTTCTATGCACCAGTAATGAACTCCTGGGAACAAAATCAGGAAATTAATCCCATTCTTGACAGCCTCAAAAAGTATTTAATAATAAACCTTACCAAGAAGGTGAAAGACCTCTATAATAAAAACTTTAAAATACTGAAGAAAGAAATTGAAGAACATACTAGGAGATGGAAATATCTCCCATGCACCTGTATAGGCATAATTAATATTATTAAAATTGTCATATAACTAAAAAGCAATCCATAGAGGCAATGAAATTCCCATCAGAACTCCAATGGCATTCTTCATAGAAATGGGAAAAAATACTAAAAATCATAGGAAAGCACCAAAGACTCCACATTTCCTAAGAAATCCCAAGCAAAAAGATCAATGCTAAAGTTATCATAATACCCAATTTCAAAATATACTACAGAGGCTAGTAACAAAAACATTATTGGTACTGACAAAAGAAAAGACATGTAGGCCAATGGAATAGAATGGAGTACCCAGAAATAAATCCACACAGCTATAGCAATCTGATTCTCAAAAAAGGTGCTCAAAACATACATTACAGAAAAGTAAGCCTCTTTACAAAGTTGTGCTAGGAAAACTGGATGTAGAACACTGATACCACATCCTTCTCTCACCCTGAAAAAAATGAACTCCAAATTGATCAAACACCTTCATATAGGACATCTAACTTCAAAATTATTAGAGGAAAGCATAATAGAAACCATTTAAATGTAGGCATAGGCAATGATTTTCTAAATAGGATTCTACTAGCTCAGAAAGTAATAAGACATGACGAATGAGATGCACCAAATTAAAAAGCTGCAGCACAGCAAAGGAAACAACAGAGTGAAGAGATAGCATGCAGAATGGGAGAAAATATTTATCAGTAATTCATGTAATGTGGGACTAATATACATAATATATAAAGAACTCAAAAAAAAGTTAATGCCAAAGAAAAAGTAATCCAACCAATAAATAGGTAAATTAACTGAATAGACACAAATAGGCACAAATGACAAATAAATACATGGGGAAATGTTTGACATCTTAAGCTATTGGTGAAATGCAAACCAGAAATATGAGATTCCATCTCACTCCAGTCAGAATGGCTATCATCAAGAAACAAAACAACAACTACTGGAAGGGTACAGGGGAAAGGGAACCTTTATATGTTATTGGCAGGAATATAAATTAGTGCAGCTATATGGAAATCAGTACAGAGGCTCCTCAAAAAACTCAATATAGAACTACTATTATGATCTAGTCATATTACTCTGGGGAATATACCTGAAAGAACTGAAGTCAGCATACAAGAGAGATACTTGCACATCAGTGTCATTGTATGTCTATTCATTCATTTAGCTTTTCAAACACTTAAAAAGTAGTAAATACCTGTTATGTGTCTGGATAGTGGTTACGGATATGGAATCAAATCAAAGCATAAATTTGTTTGACAGCATATTTATTTTACTATAATGTTGAATATGGGCAGGGGTTTAGCTCAGTTTGTAGCATGCTGCTCTGCACTCTCTGAGGACCCCGGTTCAATCCCCAGCACCACAAAAACTGGAGAAGGGTGTGCCAATCCACTCCCAAAGCAATCCTGATTGAAAACCCTATGAGGGTTGCTAGGAGTCGGCTTCAACTTCATAACACCTCACAATGACAACATAAGGTTGAATATTCCTTTCATAGTAACTAAAGTACTATACGTACCTGAAGAGAACTTCTCCTTATAAATAGTGTCATATAAGGAATAAATAGCCCAAAAGGAGATGAGACCCAAGTCACTGTTGAGAGGGATTCCTTTACAATACTCAACAAAATAATGTTCCCCTCACTTCCAACATCATTCTGAAAGAGCCACTATCTGAGGCACACTGCCTCCTGCAGAGCTAGCCTTAGGTCCAAGATTACAAAATTGAATTGACTTGGGGAAGTTTCATTGCCACATAGTGCCTGAGAAAGTTCAACAGATCTTAGCCATATCATGGCAACAAGGGAAAATGCACACAGATCTGTAGAGGCAATAACTCCTTTTGTAGCCAATGGGATTTCCAGGAGCAGTTTTCTACCCCTCACTACTAGCCTAACTCCATGGCAGGTTTGTTTATTTGTTTTCCTGCTCTGCAAAAGTAGAAATAATCACACTATCTTACATGGTTTTGCTTCTAAGCAAATTCATGGAAGAAGCAGTTTTCAACTTTCCTAACTTCCTCGGATTTTCTACAGCCAGAATATGGACTATTAATCTTCTCTAGTCATTTTCTCTTGTGTATTTTGGAGATTAAGAGAGTGAAGAGCATTTATGTACTTCGGGGTCTTTGATAGCCTGAATTTGTTAGTGATGAAGAATCTAACAATCATTTTTTTTTCCTGGCTAAGTACATATGAAACTGTAGCAATTCACCTATAGCTTTCTTCCAAAACAAAGATGTGTGGGAATTCTTGAGACAATGTGATCAAATTGCAAGGGAGCAAAGGAGGTAAGAAACAATTTACAAGATGATTCATTTTCCTCTACTATGTTTGATACTTATCCTCAAAATGACCCCATTTCTACTTCAAATGATATGGTTGCCAGGAAGGCAAATAATCTTTTATTCTTAACTGAAAATTTGTGATAATTATAGACTCATATGCAGCTGCAAAAAATAAAAAAAGGTACAAAGAAGCCCCATACATCCTTTGCCCAGTTTCCTCCAGTGGCAACATCTTGCAAACTATAGCACAATATCACAGCAGGGCCAGGTATGGAGATTCACCCCTGGAATCCCAGTAACTCAGGAGGCAGAGGGAGTAGGATCACAGGTTCTAGACCAGAGGTAGCCTGCACATCTTAGGGAGGGTACAGCTCAGTGGTAGCATGCTTGCAAAGCAGGTATGAGGCCCCAGGTTCAGCCACTTAGTATCGGGAAAAAAAAATCACAGTATACTGGCATTGATACATCTCCCATCTTATTCAGATCTCCCTAGTTTTACTTATATTCCTGTGTATATGTGTGTGTACATGTGTATTAAGAATTATGCAATCATATCACCTGTGTAGTCTGCAGCTGTACCACTGTGGCATCTGATCCTATCAGATCTTGGAAGCTAAGCAGCAGGCTTGGTTAGTATTTGTCAGTCCTTGGATGGAAGACCACCTGGGAACACCACGTGGTGTCGGCTTGAGAGAAGGACCCAGCAACCCACTCCCAAAAGTCAAACTGCCATTGAAAACCCTTTGAATATCAGAGAAGCACTAACAATACTGTTTCACCTGTTATACATAGGGTGGCTATGAATTGGACACCGACTTGACAGCACCTAACAACAGCAACATCACCTGTGTAGTTTCATGTATCCACCCTCATAGTCCACAGCCAGCAAGGTCTCAGATGCAAGAACATCATAAAATACAAAAAAAAAAAATTTAGGGAAAAAACAACCCATCTGATTCCTGCAGGAGGGAACTCTCGGGTTTACAGGGAGAAAGAGCAGTTGTGGCATGGATCATCTTGCTGCAGTGTCTCCAGGGGTGGAAGGACAGCACCACCAACCAACCCATCAGGGTTAGCAGGGGAGGAAACACTGTAGGCTGAATTATGCCCTCACCCCAATGCTCATACATTCAAGGCCTAATGTACAGAACTCTGAATGAGACTGTTTGGAGATAGTGTATTCAAAGAGGTGATCCAGTTAAATGAGGCCATGTTGAGTGAACCCAAACCCAATCTCAAAGGAGTCCTTTTAAGAAAATGTGCACTCAGATTTCCTTTCTGTGAGTGCAGAGATGTGCACTCACAGAGGAAAACTGTGTGAGGACACAGTGAGTAGATGGCCATCTGTAAGCCAAGGAGAAAGCCTCAGAAGAAATCAACCCTGCGGGCACCTCAATCTTGGATGTCTAGCTTCCAAGACTATGAGAAACAAAGTTCCATTATTTATGCCACACAAGGGCTGCTACTATGACAGCCCCAGAAAACTAACAGAGGGGGCTACTGGTCTATCCTCCTCATGGGAAGTACTGGCTCATCTGGTATTACCTAGATTACTCCCTTCTGTCACCAGATCACAGGTTGATAAATATCATGTATGAGTTGCTTTTTGCTGTTAGGCGGGAAGAGGTAGGATGTTGGGGTTTCACATCAGTTTGTCATCATCTTACCAATGTTTCCCACGTTCTGAGTTGTCACTGATTACCTCTTGCGTTACTTCTGGGGATTGTAGTTGTACTTAGCATGTAGAGTAGAAAGGAAGAGATCTGTAGCATCTTGTCTACACTGAAGTTAACATACAATCATTTACTTAGCAAAGGAATGTGTTTACATAACATTAGGGACAATGGGGATATCTCAATAATGCCCACAGTACCTAACCTAGTGTTGGGCATTTAATGAAGGTTCAATAAGTACTTTTTGCTGTAAAAATCAAACTACAAGTCAACAAATGCCTCTTGGTGACTTTCTACAGCCCAATGCCCAACACCCCAATAGCGCATTCATTTCTGAAGCCGTGGTTTGTAATGCTAACTATAAGCCCAATTCCAAATAAGGCTTTGTTGTTGTTGTTAGGTGCCATTAAGTCATGTCTGACTCATAGCAACCCTTATAGGGTTTTCAATGGCTGATTGTTTTGGGATTGCCTTGGGAGTGGGTTGCCACGTCCTTCTCCCATTTTTGCAGTGCTGGGAATCAAACTTGTGACCTCTGAGACTGCAGAGCAGCACTCTACCAACTGAGCTAAATCTCAGCCCCAAATAAGGCTTTGGTACCATGTAATTAATACACCGCTCTGATCAGGAAATGTAAAGAACCCTATGCCAGTAGCTGGTTATAATCAATCTTGCTTCTGATCTTGCTTTGATCTTTTATCCTGATCATAGTAGCTGAGATTTTATCATATACTTTTATTGTAGTAATTGTTTTTGTTAGTTGTTGTTAGGTGCCATCTAGTGCAGAATGCTGACACTGTCAGTGATTCTTTGCTATTCATAGGGTTTTCAGTGGCTGATTATTTCAGGATTGCTTCAGGAGTGGATTGCCATGTCTTTCATCCATTTTTCTCATGCTGGGGATCAAACCCATGGCCATAGAGAGTGCAGAGCAGCACTCTACCAACTGAACTAAATCCCAGTCCGCAGTTGTAACAATTAAGCTGTAATAACTGCTGAATTCCTATGGGGTACCTTAATGCAATGATGTCTACCCCAATTTCTTTCCCACTGGGGTCCTGCTTTGGTTTTCACCTTTACTCTTCAGTCTTCTCTGCCTACCTGGACACTCATGGAATGCCTATTGCCTTGCTTTTACCTGCCATGCCCTATCTAATATCAAAATGTCTGCCTGCTATGGGACCTGCCTGCTGCCAACTGCCTGCTCACTGCTTGCTGCTTAGATTTGCAATGGGCACCTACCCTATTGGATCAGCAGGGCTGGGGTAAATTTGTCAGATAAAATATAGGATGCCTAATTAAATTTGAATTTCAAATAAATATTTTAATATAAATATGTCCCAAGTCCCCCATATTTGTCAGTTTGTCATGCTGTGGAAGCTTGTGTATTGCTGTGATGCTGAAAGCTATGCCACTGGTATCTCAGATACCAGCAGGGCCACCCATGGTGGACAGGTTTCAGCTGAGCTTCCAGACTAAGACAGACTAGGGAGAAGGACATGGCTAACCTACTGCTGGAACAATTAGCCATTGAAAACCCTATAAATAGGAGAGAAGCACTGTCAAGTATAGTGCTGGAAAATAAGCCCCCCAGGCTGGAAGGTATTCAATAAATGACTGGGGAAGAGTTGCCTCCTCAAAGTAGAATTGACTTTAATGATGGGAATAGAGTAAAGCCCCTGGGACCACCTTTTGGTTTTGTAGCAAAACTCAAAGTGAGAAGAAACATAGTATCTGCAACATTGGGCTCAAACATAAAAAGATCATGTGCATGGCACAGTGTTGGGTAGTGTTTCATTCTTTTATACATAGAGTCACTATGACTTGGACCTGACTCAATGGCACCCAATCAGAACAAAAACATGTCCCAAGTATTCTACAGAACATACTTATACTAAAAATTGTTTATTTGAATCGTTATTATTTGCTTATCTGGCAACCCTAGCCGGGGCCATGCAAAATGGAGATCCCAGGTACTTAATATTTTTTACTAAAATAAAAGTCATTCTCTTCACATTGTTAAGCTGAGATTTTTATTCATTCTAACTAAAAATAAGGAATTAAGTTGCCATGCATGTAGATTTAAAATAGTTTGCATTTTCCTTCTCTAAGACAACTATTGAAAAATGGGCAAAGCATCCCATCATCTTGTGTGGGGATTTTTTTTGTGTGTGTATATAATTGTTGTTGTTGTTAGGTGCCATCGAGTCGGTACCTGACTCATAGCAACCCTCATAGGGTTTTCAATGGCTGACTGTTTCAGGATTGTCTTGGGAGTGGATTGCCAGACCCTTCTCCCACTTTTGCAGTGCTTTGAATTGAACTCAGGACCTCAGAGACTGCAGCACAGTGCTCTACCAACTGAGCTAAATCCCAGCCCATTTATATAATTAGTCATGCTCATTTCATTGTATATAGCAGTCTGATTGATTACAGGTTCAGTCAAGATTAATAAATGTCACCTCATCACTGTGGTCCTGCAAAACTGTGGGTTGGTTATTAGGTGCCATTGAGTTGGGTCCAATTCATAGAGACCCTTACAGGGTTTTCAATGGCTGATTGTGTCGGCATTCCCTCAAGGAGTGGATTGCCATGTCCTTCTCCTGTCCTATAAAGCTCAATGTGCACATATTTGGGACAAAAGAAACTATACTAATGGCTCAGAAAGTCTAGCTCTAGAAAGAGATCAAGGGCTACAAAGTTTTACCAAAAACAATGAACAATGAGGTCATAATATAATGGCCTTCTTCAAAAATACCTTAAAATACTATCCTTTCCTTTTTATAAATGTCAAAGAATACCTGGTAGAGAAATTGCTTTTTTTTTTTGGTACTTAGGGATGGAATCCAGGGTGCTTCTCCCACTGAGCTGCATCCTCACCCCCTTTTTAAATTTTTTATCCTGAGACATTTTCAGCAGGCTGCCTCTGGCCTTGAACTTGTGATCCTCCTGTCTCCACCTCCCAAGTTGCTGGTATTATGGGCATGCACCACTGTGCACAGCTAGAAATTGCTATTTTTTTCAGATGAAAAACTGTTATTTAAAAATTCCCAGCAGTTCTCTTATTCGGTGTTAGAGAACAATTCACATTTAAAACAAATTTCCTTTACTCTGAGAAAAATATCTTTCAATATCCCCTCTAAAAATTATAAATGTAAAGAAAGTATTCTATCACTGTCCTTAGTTAAGAATATAGCTGAATACTAATTATGCCGCAGGCAATATGGACTTGGCAACAGCTTAGGATTTCAATATTTTTATCAAGGAATAGTTGGTACTGTTCCTCCCACCATTCCAATGCATATCTATTTGCACTCTCAAGTTTATGTAAGAACCAAGGATCATTATGACAGCAGGTGGAGTTTACTATCCCTCCTCCCTCATTGCAGTTAAAAATATTAAAACCAATATCATGGTTAAGGTGACCCCAATTGAGACTGGATAGAAGATTTTAAAAGGAGTTCCTGGGAGGGACAAGAAAGTCTGACCGATAACTCATATGTGACACAGGATTCAAGCTATTTCTAGATGGTATAGCGATTGGTAGATCAGCTCTTGCTGTCTTCACTATATTAATGTTGTTATTCCACATTGGAGAGAAAAACCTGGTGTGTGTGTGTGTGTGTGTGTGTGTGTGTGTGTGTGTGTGTGTGTGTGTGGCAGAGAGAGGGAAAGAGAGTTATAACTCTTAGAGCTCATACAAATTAAGATGTGCAACATTCAGGGATCATCATAAAACCAGTACATGAAGAATATTTTCTTTCATTCCAAAGGTCCACTGGTGTGGAAGAGGCATCAATAGCACCAGCAGTGAGAATCAGGATTTGGTTTTGGTGACAATTCTAGACTGTGAGTATAGAACAGCAGCAGTAATTAGGCCATTTATTTTCATGGTTTGTTTACTTATTACTGTTTAGCATCAAATAATAATCACAACTAAATCCTTTAGAGAGAGAACTCCTAATAGCTTTAAGATTTGTAATGAGAAAAGTCCTGAACAGAAGAAGTAGAAAGATTAAACTGTATGAGCGTTTCCGTGGGTAATTCAATCTAGGGAGAAATAGAAAAGGTAAAGCAAATATATCTGGGAACCCCAGAAAGGTGGGGTCCAACATGGCCTTTATGATTGCTCTGGATGTCTTGCTTTTCTAGAGAGTAAAGCCCCTCACTTGACTCTTTCACTTGCAAACTCCTACCCAGTTCACAATGGGCAATGTTTAGGCTACACCATATAAAAGGTATTCTAAACTTTGCCCCAGAGCAGGGTCATTTCAATGATAAAATGATGTATGCTTGGAGGAATAGATACCAACATGTTCATATTCTATTTATGAAAAAAGTAAAGATTGAGAAGGAATAAGTTCAAAATTGATAAAATACAGTATGAAGAGTAAAATGGGATTACTTATACCACAGAATGCCATCACTCTTTTTATGGCCATTCTACCTCTAAAACTTTAAAGAGGTAGTATTAGGAAACCTAGAAGCCATAGTAGTCTGGAAGAGAATGAAGGTGCTATACCAGTTGACAATATAACTCTATGGCAAAAGAGATTCCCTTCATTTATTGGTTCTTTCCAGGCTTAGCAAGAAAGAGAGTGATGATTGATTAGTGGTGTCTTCAGTGGGTGTTCATGTAACATCAATTAAAATAGTCTTATTTTCATTGGTCATGAATGAGCCTTCATTTATAAATTCAGTAAGGCAGGAGTCCCAACCCAAGGGCCATGGACCCATACCACACAACACAGCTGTTAGGGACTGGGCAAGGTAAGCAAGTGAAGCTTCATCTGTATTTACAGCCACTCCCTATTACTTGAATCATCCCCCAAACAGTTCTCCAGTCCAGTCTGTGAAAAAATAATTGTCCTCCACAAAACCAGTCCCTGGTTCCAAAAAGGTTGGGGACTGCTGCAATAAGGGCCTGGTGAAAGTCACTCTTACACTCACACTTAATCCACTAGCTTTTGGCCTGCTTAAGAATAGATGCTATGAAAGCTACCATTCCAGTTTGATAATACCTGGGAAGTACTACTGTTAGTGAAGGATTTTCACGGCTGCTTTCCCAAGTGCCTATTTGCTGAGATGAATGTCTCTTCTCCATCAGATACAAACAGGCTCATTATGACAAGGTTCTTTCCAAAGCAGAATGCTTTCTAGTGCAAAGCCAAAACCATTACTTATACCTTTGATGCTCTGACTTTCACTTTGAGTGAAAAAAGTTTTTGAGGAAAAGCATCTGGGGTGAAGTAACCTCCAAGAAGCTGACTGGGACTCAGAGCAAGGCAGGTCAGTGTCTGGGTTACCTGGTGCAGCCATGAGGATTTCCAAACATAACTCCACCCCAAATTCAAAGATAGACCTTTTCTCATTCTTATTCCCCAGCAACTCCCTGTACCCTTGAAACCATTTGCTTTCCTTACTGAATGGTAGTAGGAATCGAGGGTTTCCTACCTAAGGAGAGAAACTCTAAACCATGAGGACTAGGTTATATCCTCTGGAGTCAGGATAGGAACCTGTACTCCAAGGTAAGTCTGGTAGAACAAAGGGGAAAAGTTAGGAAGTCTTGGCTAATGAAGATTGAAGACAAGGTAGGAGAGATTGGATAAGTGATTCCCAAGAGTTTGCCCTCTCTGTAAAAAGGTTCTTTATCGCCACTCACAGTAGTACCATGTGACTTGCATGCTTCCTATTTGAGGGTGATACGTTCTCACTCCACTCATGTTCCCCTTGGCAAATGGACTATGAGTCAACATGACATAGATCACATCTTAGCAGAAGTAACAGGTGAAAGTGTATTACAGCACAGTACTGGTTCTTTTGTTTTTTCATCTACCATGAGCATAACATTACCCAAACAGAGGCCACTCCTTCAGCCTGAGCCCCAGAATGAAAAAATGCATGAGGCTGACTCACACCCAGGAACAGAGCTACCACTACTAACAGGTAACAGGAGAAAGAAATAAGTCATTGCTCCAAGCCACCCAAGAGTTTAAGGCTCTTTGTTACCACAAAAAGGCTTACTAGTATGCAAAGGATACTTACTCTGCCCAGAGATAACTTAGGAGGGTTGATAGGACATGGGAGACAGGTGTGTTTCAATTGCTTTTTGATAATTTTCATTTCTCAATTCCCAGGATCCACTAAGGGAAATTCTATATCTTTGTATCACACAGAAATATATTTTTCATTGATGCCTCCTGACAGTGGGGTTTTTTCTCATGCTTCTGGGGAATCTAATACTCATTCCTAAGGGTCATCTCTATTCCTTGAGTCTGCTAGGTGAGGAAATGCATGCTAGTATGGCTCAACATGAACAGATTAACTTTTTCTCCTACCACTAATTTAGTCCCTGCAAAAGCAGAAAATCAGGGCAGAGTTGTTTTAGCAGTAGTTGGAAAGAATACAATTACCCAGCATATCTCCAGTGATTTATTAAAGTTAATTTAAATATTTATGGCCTCTCATTATTCCTTGCATCACTTATCACTGGAATATGCTATATTCTTGAATATTTAGCAGAATCAGTTAACCAGTTGTTTTCAAGCCATTAGAAAACCAGTAGTCAATCAGTGTAGTAGATGTCAGCTGAGTCTGACGTCTTGCAAAAGTAGCTTCACATGTGAACAAAGATACTTTTTCTTTCTGTTAGCAGCTATGATTTCCATTTCTCACTCTGGCACTTCTACATGTGAAGCCACCATTTATTAATTACCTATTATATGACAGGCATTTTACACATGTACATTAGTCAATTTTCTGTTGTTACAAGGAAATACCTGAAGCTGTGTATTTTATAAAGAATAGAGATTTATTAGCTCACAGTTTTGGAGTGTGAACATTGGATGACACCATCAGCTTGGCCTCTGGTGAGGTCTTCCTTGTAGATGGCATCACAAAGCGAAGAGGGAGATAGAGCAGGGCCAAATTTACTCTATTTATAACAACTCACTGTCTCAGGAACTAATCAGTGTTCCCAGAGAACTTCATTAATACCCTCTGAGAGCATAACCCCAGTGACCTAACTGCCTTCCACTAGGCCTCCCTACCTCTTAACAATGGCACACTGAGCTTCCAGCACATGAATCCTTGGGGACGAACCACAGCCAAACTAGAGCAATCTGTACATGTAATGTCTAGTCTATCTAACAACCCTTCAAAGCAGGCAGTTACCCCCAATTTGCACATAGTCAGTGACTGTGTAATTTTTCTATTCTGTAACAAATGACCAGCAATCTAGCAGCTTAAAACAATGTCCACTTATTAACTCACAGTTGTGTAGATCAGAATCCAGGTATGGCATACTCCAACTGGGACCTCCAAGGTGTTGGCAGGGCTCTGCTTCATACTAGAGGCTCTGGAGGAGAATCAGCTACCATGCTTATTTACGTTTTTGGCAGGAGTTTGCTCCTTGATGTTGTGGGTCTGAGGGTCTATTTCCTTGCTGTCATTCAGGAGCCTCACTTAGCTCCTCCATCTTCCTAAATCAGTACAGTGAGTCTAGTCCCATTCATGCTTTGAATCTCCCCGACATCCCTTTCAGCCATGTTTCTTCTGCTTCTCTCTTCCCTGCATTGCTCTGAACTCAGCTGCAGAAAATCTTCTGCTTTTAGGGGCTTATTTGATTAGATTGGACCCACATGGATACCGCAGACTACTCTTTCCACCACAAGGTCTACAATCTTAGTTACATCTTCAAAGTTGATTTTGCTGTGGAAGATGACACCTTTACAATTTCTGTGGATTAGGGCCTGGGCATCTTTGAGGAGGCATATTATTCTGTCTATCACATTACCCAACCTCACTTATTTAGCAAGTAACAGAGGTAGATGTGAACCAAGGCTTATTTGGCAATAAGGCTCATGCCCTTCCCGTGAGTACACCTTGCCTTTCTAATATGTTTGATTTGTTAGACATAATAAATGGGAAAACAGAGCAGGAAACATATCTTAAGCAAAGCATAAATGTATTTAGTAAATAAAGTCTGTTTCCAATTTTCAACATGATTTATACCTTTGGAATAAAGCACTAAAAATAGTCAAAAGTTTCAAATAAATCAATGTTGTTTGTTCACTCCATATTCTGAAGAAGTGAAAGTGTATTTTATATATATATATATATATATATATATATATATATATATATATATATCCTTTTCACAGTAAGTATAGAAGAAAATTGCCAGAATCATTTTTGCTAATTCATCCAAGACTGCGTAGGCTTATTCCTGGCAGAAAGGAAAGCACTTTAAATACAAAACACTCCCTAAAATCCATTCACACTGGAAGGCAGCATGAGAGTTTCAGTGCTCAGGCACATACTGCCCTCAATTGCCAGAAATAATCTACACCTCACAGTATTTCCCAGAAGGTGGCACTGATTTCCTGGACCTTGAAGCAGGGTTTATTTTTCCCCTTACAATGTGTTTTAATGTACCGGTAGTACCCCCAGGTACTGGCAGAGACTTCTCAGAGTTAAAAGTTGTAATACAAAGAAGAGGAATGAATAGGGCCATGAGAGGTCATTTTTGGAGTTGAATCTGCTCATCACTCATTAAAGGCTGATCACAGGCACCAGGCCCACCTAACATAAGCACTTAGGAACTGCTTGCTTACACCTTCACTCTGAAATTCTCATATCCAGTGATATTCATACATTTATTTGCTTAACACTTATATTAGATATTCTGATATAGCCAACACTGATCAAGGAACTGGAGACATAGCAATGTATGTCATGGTCTTTGTTCTCAAAGAGCACATGATCTAGTTGGGGAATTCTAGGGCATATGAAAGTATAAGGATGACTTGCTCAAGGGAGGAATCAGTAAGTATCAGTTAAACAAAAACTAGTAGGAATATTTTTGAAAAGATGTTCAACATCATTAGTCATTAAAGATATGCATATCAAAACCATGATGAGATACCACTTCACACTCACCAGGATAGGTTACATTTTTTAAAAGGAAAATAACAAGTGTTAGGCAGAATGTGAGTGAACTGGAGCCCTCATGCATTGCTAGTAGGATTGTAAAGTAGTATAGCCAATTTGGAATGTAGTTTGACAGTTCCTCAAAAGATTAAACATAAAATTATCATATGACCTAGGACTTCTATTTATTGGAGAATTTACTAAAATTCATTTAATAAAATTTATGAATTATTGAATATATGGCAGAATAGAGTATATTTGTCCTTTGGTATCCATGAGAGGTTAGTTCCGGAACCCCCTGTGGATATCAAAATCAACAGATGGCCCAGTCCCTTACGCAAAATGGCACAATATTTGCATGCAATCTATACACATCTTTCTATATATTTTAAATCATCTCTAGATTATGTATGCTTACCAAAATGTAAATCCTATGTAAATACTTGTTCTACTATATTATTTAGGAAATAATGACAAGAAAAAAGTCTTTACGTCCTCAGTACAGGTGCAATTTTTTCCTAAAATTTTTGATGTGTGATTAGGTTAATTCTTGGATATAGAATCCATGGATACAGAGGTTTGAATATATAGAAACTCCTTGGACTATATCTCCAAAAGAAATGAAAGTAGGCATTCAGGCAAAAGCATGTATGTGAATGTTCATAGCAGTATTATTCATGACACTCAAAAAGTAGGGAGAAAACAACTGATAGACAAAGAGAATGTGGTATATCTATACAATGGAATACCATTCTACAATAAAAAATAAAGTATTTACATATGTTATGTTTGGATAAACCTTGAAATCATAATACTGAGTGAAATAAGCCTTATACAAAAGACCACATACTGTATGATTCCATTTAAAAGAAAATCAAGAAGAGGAAAATTTGTAGAAACAGAAAGTAGGTAAGTGGTTACCACTAAGTAGATAAGTGGTTACCACTACTACCACTATATCAAGGATAAGAAAAAGTACAGAGACAGAAAACAAGTAGATTAGTAGATTAGTGTCTGCCTGTGGGTAGAGCATTTGGGGAAATTGGAAGGCAATGGCTAAAGAAAAAAGAGTTACTTTTTGGAGTGATAAAAATATGATAAGAGTAAATGTTGGAGTATGAGTTATATCTCAATAAAGCTATCATATTTAGTGTGATACAGTGACACTACAGAATGCCATGTAGACTGTGTCAGTAGTTTCATAGGTAGAACCTGCTCAAATAGGTGACCAAATAACATTGCAAAGCTACAATTAATTTTTTAAAAAACATACAAATTACTTCTAGTTTTGTATGGGTAGTGGATTATACAAATGTAAAAAGGCAATATACCTAATATTGATTACTATATGTACATTATACTTCAATAAAAGGTAAAACATTGTATTTGTATATTCATACTTGGGCTGTACATTGACAACAATTTTCTAGTATACACATCAAATTATCAATAGAGGTTACTATTAGAGAGTTGGATTGGGGACAAGGGGGATGAAAAGGGATCTTCTTATGACTTTATATGATCCTATATTGCTTTTTCCTATTATGTAAACAAATAAGCCAGGCAGGGTAGCTCATGTCTAAAGTCTCTGTGACTAAGGAGGGAGTGGAAGGAGGAATGCTGAGTTTGAGGCTAAGGCAGCCTGTATAACTTAACAAGACCCTGACTCAAAATAAAAAATTAAAAATGAGCTGGAGATGCAGCCCAGTGGTAGTGCACTTGGAAAGCATGTGCAAAGCCCTGGGTTCAATTCCCAAGTACTACAAAAATAAATGAATGAATGAATAAATAAATAAATAAATACCTTTTTTTAAAAAAAATAGCCAAAATCTAAATCCTGAATTCTATTTGGGCTTCATTCAGAGAACACTTGCCCTCAGACACCTCCCAAAGGGATGGATAGATAGCATGCATGTGTCTATAAAGTACCTATAGTGTTACAGGAATCTCGGTGTCCCTGAAGGTGTGAAGTAACCACGTAGCACCTGGAAAAGTGAAGAGGTGACATTTATTGTGCCAGCAGATGCAGAGGAACCTAAGTATCCAAATTCTGGGCCCTGAGTTCTTATACAGTAGGGGTTTTATCAGGTATTTCTGGTAGGGGAGGGCTTTTGCAGCAGCAAATGGAATTTTACAGAAGCAGAACTGCAGGTGCACCAAGAGTGATTGTTTACCTGGGACAGAAAATCTCTGTTAATTGGGCATATCCTGTTATACTTTGGGGCCTGTGTCTGAGAACTCAGGCGTCTAGGGGTTTTGCAATCTGCTGGGGGGGGCACTTTTTAGTTTTTCTATCACAATAGAAGCCACCCACTCTGTGGCTACTATGCTTGAGGCATGCTTAATAGTGGCTTCTGACCACAAAGTATGTATTTTAAAGGCTATCCAATGGTAGTGGTAACTTCATGTACCTGTCACTCCTAAGTATTCAAATGAGTATTTTTATGTGCTTAGAGGAAATTATAACTGAATTCAGATCCTCAGTATTTTATGAAGTTTCTAAAAGACTAGACATTGTATTGGGAGAAGGACCCAGCAATCCACTCCCCAAAATCAACCCGCCGTTGAAAACCCTATGAATAGCAGAGAAACACTGACAATAGTGTTTCCCCTGTTGTACATAGGGTCTCTATGAGTTTATTGACTCAATAGCACCTAACAACAACAAGACATTGTATAAATTGGTGGCAAGTCAGTGCACAAATTATACACTTGGCCTTGGCCAATAACTATGGAACAAGGCATGTTAGTCCCTTCTGTATGTTATAAATCACAAATGAGGCACTCTTTTGGAGGCCATCCTTTGATTTTGTTATAAGACTCCGAAAAGTATTGGCTAATTTGAGCACTTGACACATAATCACTAGTAAAGGTCTGACAGGCTTTCTTTCTTACCAAATATTGACATCTGCTGAAATGCTGAGGATAAATGATACTTGAAACATTCCCGTTTATTTGCCCTTAACAGAAATCGCTTATGTGGCAAAATCAAGTCTGGACTAGTCAATATTAGCATGTACCTGGGCTCAAACACCTTCCAGCCATGTCTTTTGGGCACCTTCCTTATCTGTCTGAGCTTCCATAGCCTTTGTTTTATAATGGAGATGATTCTGGATGGGGTTGCTGTGAAGCACAAACAATATATGTGAATGTGCCTTACAGGAAGGACACTCACTGTAATATTAGCAAGAGTGAATTCTTCAGGTTATGATTATAATTTTTTTTTCATTTTTTCCACTATGCTCATTTATACTTCTCTGGTTTCCACAGAAATCTCCAAGAAAAAATAACATTCTTCTAAATTATGAACCTACTCTTAGTTGTTTGCATTTAATGAATTGACTTGGGGATTCCAAGGAAATAGTTTTGAGGGGTTGATGTGGGGTTGGTACACCAGAGACAGCAGGCATGTGAAAAGATGGGCACAGTAGTCCTATGACCTTGAATAAGTCACTTAACTTCAATAACCATTAGCTTTATTATCTGTAAAATAGTGATAACATACCATACCTAACAATGTTTTGTGGTGATTAAACGCATGAGAAAGTATCTAGTACAAGGCTTGACCCACAGGAAGTGTTCAGTATGCCTGTTCCCTATACCCTTAATAAAGAGGCAGTGAAGAAAGGAAGACAGGGAGGGAGGGAAGGAGTTTAGGTCCATAAATCCACCCCATCTAACTTAGTGTAAGTACTTTCTAATTAATAAAGAGGGCTGTAATTGAGAACATGTAACACACTCTAAATCTCTCAGATAAAAATATATGTCATCTATTTCATGTCTCTAGGAAAAATAAAATCAATATTTGAATTAATGGAAGAAATTAAAAGGCTGCAGAAATAGTTTTTGAATTTAACAAATTTCAACAAGAAGTAGTTGGTAAATGATGGCCCAGAGAGCAATAGAATACTTGCCATTAAAACATTCTTCACAAAAGTTCCAAAAGAAAAAATCAATCAATCCATCACTTGGTAGTGATGCTGGCAGATTGGCAATGCTTATAGATCTGGGGTAAACCAAATCACCGTTACTCACCTAAAAGTCAAGCTGCCTAAGGAAATGTAAGTTAAAAAAAAAACAGATTAGCAGTTTAAGTATTGAGTATAGTACATTTAGTTTCTGTGGTTGGTACATAAAACCCTACACTTATTGCTGAAATACTCTATAAACTTGGAACCCCAAAAGTGCTCTCCTCATCTTAGCGAAGAGAATAAGACCCAGAGAAGGGGAAATGGCATGCTCAAAGGCCTTGAACTACTTATAAGAATTGAGATTTGTATCCAGAACTGCAAGTTGACAGACTGCTCTTCTTAGCTCTTAGTATGTGGAGCTTATAGTCTAGCCAAGACAAAAGAATGGAGAATACGTGCTTGAAATTATTCTCAAGGTCATTAGGAGGAAAATTACTTCATTACCGCTCTCTTCCTGACTCCCTTCACATTTATTTTTTGGAAGCCTCCCTCTGTGAGTCTCACTCAGAACAGATGCCCCCCAGGCTTAGCCCCTTCTCCCAACAGTATTCCCAGACATTCATCCATTCAACACATATTTCCTCAGCACAAACTCCTTTTAAATGGCTTATTTGTAGAATGCTTCAACCAGCAAGTCCAAAGGCAAAGCACAGGCAGAAATGGTAAAGTGAATTTCAAGGCCAACAGCCAGGAAGATGAGCAGCAGAACGAAATGCAGTGGATTGAAGAAATTTCAAAGCTAAACCTGGGAGAGTGAGTGTAGTCTGAAACTGTCCCCATAGGCAGTGGTTTGCTTAAAGAGGCAAGTAGGCTCCCATAGGAGGTTCTGGGGACATCTGTACTGCACAGGGGTGTGGTGATAAGGGTAGCTTTGGAAAAGGAGAAAGTTACAGTAGCTTATTTATTGTCTTGGTTTACAACGTCCTAGTCGGTGAGGTTTTAGCCAATGCCTGGCTTCTTTGTATGAGTTAGTTCAGTCTCTCTGTGCAAAAGAATGTGACTAAGCAAACAAAAATTGCATAATCACTTGTCTGAACAAGTCTTAGGTGTAACTGGGCCAATGAGAGGTCCCTGTTTCTTGCTGAACTCTCTCGGGTATATGAACCACGGAGAAGTAGGAATGTGGACCCTCTCAGATGTCTGAACTATAATTGCCAAGTAAAAAGTCTTTTCCCTGCAAGAAGGAGGGTGCTAAACAGACTAATAACTATCTTCTAGGCCCACCCTAGCCTGCAGCCACTATGGCATCCCATCCCATCAGATCTGAGAAGCTAAGCAGAGTTGGGCCTTGTTAGTACTTGGATGGGAAACCGCCTGGGAACACCAGGTGCTGTAGGCTTGGGAGATGGACCCGCCAACCCACTCCCCCCAAACAATCAGCCATTGGAAACCCTGTGAATATCAGAGAAGCACTGACAATAGTGTTTCACCTGTTGTATGTAAGGTAGCTATAAGATGGACATTAACTTGACAGAACCTAACAAAAACAAGCCCACCCCTAATACCTCCAATTCTGATCCTCAGGCCATCAGCCTCAGATTCACCAGGGAGCTTGTTAGGAATTCAAAATCCCTCCAGACCTATTGAGTTAGAATCTGCATTTATCAAGATTCCCTGGTGATTCAGATGCATGTTAATGTCTGAGAAGCCCTATACTGCACCATGAATATAATAATAGCAATAATAACAACTAATATTCACTCAATCCTTACAGTTTCTGGGTGCTTTGCTGAGTGATTTACACATATTTTCCCATAGAAAAATGGACTTCTCCAAATACCAGAGAGCTAGAGGCAGAGAAATTGCTCAGGAATCCTCAAGGATTTATTGTCTTTTTCAAGCCAGGTTGGAAAAGGTGTTCCATGATTCTGTCGCAAGGACCAGGAAAGGCTATGTGTCTCTAAACCTTTCTTTAGATGGGTAAATTTAGTTTGTAGAATGTTTGAGCCTGTTCTTTGGGAATGATGGCAAAAAACCCAAATATAAAAAGAGTGTGATCTGATATAATGTTGAAAGTTCCAGACAGTGAAATAAGGCAAAAAGGAAGTAATATGCATATACATCTTAAACAATGAAATAAAAACTTCACACTGTCTGTTTGTAAATGGCATGATAGCCTATTATTAGAGTAGAAAATCCCAAAGAATCTCGAAAACAAAACAAAACCCCTAGAACGAATAAGGAAGTTAAGCAGGGTTGGGGGATACAGCACATGAAAACAGGACTTCTGAGCAGCACAAACAAGATCTTAAAACCTAACTAGACTTCACCTTGAAGGAGACAATGCCCTCGGCAGCTGGGCTTCTTCCTCTCCTCTGTATGGCCACTCTACTTCCTTGAAGATTTCAAATAATGTCCAAAGTGAATGAAGAGCTCCACCTACACTCATTTGCCCACACACCACAGCATCCCAAAAAATGTTATGATCTTGCTTGATTCAACACTCTAATATGTAGGTACTGTTATCATCCCAAATTTTCGTATAAGTAAACTGATGCTCATGAGGACTAGTCAGATTGCCCAGCTATGAGGAGTCAAAGTCAGAATCCCAATCCAACTCTACTCCAGAGCCTGTATGCTTAACAATTTGATACAGATTTAGTCAATCTCTCTTTGTCAAAGAGGCAGAAAAAGAAATTTTCATTAAGCTGCATTATGTCACTGGGCACTGCCGCACAAGCACAAGCCTATAATCCCATCAACTTGGGAAGCTAAGGCAGGAGGATTGCAAGGCCAAAGCCAGTGGCAGCTTGTGCAATTTAAGGAAACCTTACCTCAAAATAAAAAAGGAGGGGCTGGGGGCACAGTTCAGTGGTAGAGCACTTGCCTAGCAGGTGTAGGGCCCTGGGTTTATCCTTCCTGTACTAAAAAAAAAAAAAAAAAAAAAAAAAAAAAGGAGTACATATTGTCAAATACCTAAAGTTTTTTGAAACATTAATGGAAAAGGAAGATTAACAATAAGATCTGCTTCATAAAGGGTATGCTCAAAAAGAAAGATATTTGAAATATCAGATACCTACCTCTACCCTCTCCCAAGAAAAGCATTATACCACTATATCTTGCCAAGAAAATTGAATCTTAGATTATAAGAGCTGGAAGGCCCTCCAGGGTCATTTAATGTAACTTCTTCAATTTATATATTGGGAAACAGGCCTAGAGAAAGGTGAATGATCTTGCATGGCTGATAACCCCCGCCATTCCCAGCACCATGTTCTTTCTGTGCCTGCTCTCCATGCACCCACCAAAATGTAAATTCCCACTAAATTTCCAATTTGCATGCTTAAACAAAAATTCCTGGAATACTGTGTCCTAGTAGCCTAAGAGTTCTTCCATATGTTAAGCTGAAATTCAGTTTCCCTCTACCTCCTCCACCTCCCAGCCCCATCAGTCCTGACACTCTGGAGAAATATTCAGTCTTCAGATATTCCAATTTTAAAGCCAGGAAAATATCTGAATTTGGGATATAAATTTAGCTGTCTTATGCTTCCCATGTGATCATCTCCTCATAACTTCTGTAATTTTAACTTATGCTGTATAATGATGGTTTATGCTGTCTGCTTTTCTATGGCCTAAATGATGCTTTCTTGGTCTCAAGTGACCAGCACAATGCAATCTGACCCAGTTGGTCTTTGAGCAAGGCAGACTGGAAAAATCAGCTATTTCCAGTAGATACAATCCACCTGGGCAACCACCAAGCAATATTTTTGAAAATTAAAAAATGAAGAAAGATCTAGACCCCTGAGATGCCTGAGCATTTCATACTTGGGAGCAGGACGCTTATAACAATTATTCCTCTTTTGTACAAGCTCATTTTCCACTGCCTTCTGCACTTGATCTGTGTAGACTACAGTCCCATGATGTATATTACCAAGGGGAACTTTGTCTCACCTTGAGTACATATATGGAGTTTTAAAGATCTGCCATCATGTTCTATATGTGCCTTGTTGGCATTGCAGGCAATCAAATTACTCTGTCTTGGGCACAGGAAATAATGAAGCTGTAGATCATTTGAACTTTCTATCCAAAGAAACTTTTCACTTAAAATATCTCCAACAAGCAGCCATTAGGCCCTGCTCCTGCCCATGCCCCTACCAGCCCCATCAGTAGTCAAGAACTTGAGAGAGTAACAGGATTGAGGAGAGGCCATAAAGTGGTGAGATATCTGGCCATCCAAAAACAGTTTCCAATCTTTCCCCTTCCTTTTTAGTCACATTTCCCAAAATGGTAGGCTACTCTTCATACATCCAACTATCTCTTAAAGTTTAAAAACCTGACTTCTTACCTTTCCTTTCACCAAATCTATTCTTTGAAAGTCTATCACTGAAGTCCTGAACACAAAGTCAAAAGTTAATTTCTTATTCCTCATCTTGTCAGATCTTTTTGAAGCTTCTGACACTGCTGACAATGTACTTTCTCTTGTATTTCTTCTTTTAGTTTCTGGAACACTTCATATTATTTTCTCTTTCAACCCTCAGGCCAGTTTCCATTTGTTTCTTCTTCCTCCCAACTTCAAATATGGCTATTCCCTATTACTCCTTTCTCAGCATACACACTTTCTTCTTGTCCTTAAAAGTATTTTGCATTTATTTATGCCAGTACCATGCTGGTCTTGTTACTATGGCTCTGTAGTATATTTTGAAATCAAATATTGTGATAACTCCAATATTGCTCTTTTGGCTAAGGATTGTTGTGGCTTTTCAAGGTCTTTGGTGCTCCCCTATGAATTTTAGGATTACTTCTAGCTGTGTTAAGAGTGTCATGGTATTTTCATAGGGATTGCATTGAATCTGTAGATGGCTTTTGATAAAACAATTATTTTCATAATATTAATTCTGCCAATCCATGAATATGTGATTTCTTTCCATTTTCTAATGTCATCTTTAATTTCTTTTTCAGTGATGTATAGTCTGAATTGTAAAGGCCTTTCTCTTCCTTGGCTAAGTTTATTTCTATTTGGGGGGATAATATTCTTTGAGGTTATTGTGAATTGGATGCTTTTCCCAGTTTCTTTCTCAGAGTCTTCATTATTGATGTATAGAAAAGCCACTGATTTTCTATGTTGATTTTGTATCCTGCTATTTTGCAGAAATTGTTTATCAGATTTGAGTCTTCTGATGGGGTGTTTAGGATTTTCTAAGTATAGGATCACATCATCTGTAAATAGGGGTAATTTGACTTCTTCCTTTCCAATTTGCATTCCTTTTATCTCTTTCTCTTGCCTGATTGCTCTGGCTAAAGTTCCAGTTACTATATTGATTGAGTTGCAGGAGTGGACACTGTTGTCTCATTCCTGATTTTACAGGAAGTGCTTTCAGCTTTTTCTCATTTGGTATGGTACTGGTTATGTCTTATTTAGCCTTTATTATGCTGCAGTGTGGCAGAAGATTAACATCCAGAATCTAAAGAACTCAAAAAATTAACCCCAAAAGAGCAAGGAATACAATCAGTAAACTGGCAAATGAACTGAACATACACTTCTCAGAAGAAGAAATACAAATATATAAATATATGAAAAAATTTGTTGAACATCTTTAGCCATCAGAGAATGCAAATTAAAACTACATTGAGATTATATCTCACCCCAGTCAGAATAACTACCACCAACAAAGCAAACAACAAAAAGTGCTGGTGACAATGCAGGTGGTGGGGAAGGGAGACCTTATACACTGCTAGTAGGAATTTAAATGAAGACACTATGGAAATCAAGATGGAAGTTCCTCAAAAAACTAAAAATAAAACTATGACATGATGTAGCTATACACTCCTGGGTATATAGTCAAAGGAACCAAAGTCAGCATAACACAGAGCTAACTCTGCACACCCCTGTCCATTGCATCACTATTCACAATAGTGAATATACAATATATATATACAATAGAGTTTTATTCAGCCATAAAGAGAAATAAAATGGATAGAACTGGAGACCATCACATTAAGGGAAATAAACCAGACTCAGAAAAAAAATTATCATATTTTCTCTCATAAGCAAAATCTAGGAGGGAAAAAGAAACGTAGAAAGAGAACTAATAAAGAAGAAGAAGGGGATCCAGGGAGAGGGAGAGGAAGGTAAGAGAGGTTAGTGTAGGGGATAAATATCAATGTTTGCTATATGTATGCAGAAAAATATCACAATGACCCTCATTTTATACAATTAATATGCACTAATAAAAGAGTCTCTTATATGTCGACAATTTATATTTCCTATTCTCTCTCCCACATCTCTTTTTTGAGCTCGAGAATCATGCCTATTGTACATTTCTACCCAGATGCTTCACTGGCATACAAAATTCAATTCCAAATACATAGTTAACTTGCCTCTGAAATCTGATAGTCTTACCATGTTACCTATCTTAATCCATACAAAATCCAGCTACTGACTCTGGAATAAAACCCCAATAATATAACTCTGTTACTTCCATATTTTGTAACTTGTTGAGTTTACTCTCCTTGTACAGTGTCTCTTAAATCTATCTCCTGCATTCTCTTGTCATTTCCAGTGCCTAAGGTTTTAAAATCCAGATTTTATTCAAAAGCTTCCTAACTATTCAAGCTCAAATCTCTTTTCTGTAATCTTAGAATAAGTATAGCTAATTGTCATTTTTACTTTGTCATTCCTTTGCACAAACATTTTCAACTCTCCATTGTCTCGCCCAACCATAAATAGCCAGGTAGAAAATATCTTGGTATTTATAGGCCCTACAGCCTCTGTCATAACTACCTAATCCTGCTGTTGTAGCATGAAAGCAGCCACAGACAATATATAAACGTGTGAGGTTGGTGGTGCTATATCATTTTCTGGTTGTTGATCTTATAGAAGCAGGCAGCTAGCTGAATTTGGCCCAAGGGCCGTAGTTTGCCTTCCCTCAATCTGCTGTGTTGTTGTTTGGTGCCTTCGAGTCTGGTCCAACTATTAGCAACCCTCATACGGTTTTCATGGCTGATTGTTTCAGGATTGCTTTGGGAGTGAATTGCCACATCTTTCTCCCGTTTTGGTGGTGCTGGGGATTGAACCCAGGTCTTCAGAGAGGGAAGAGCTCTACCAACTGAGCTAAACCCCAGCCCTCTCCTGATCTCGTTGTTGTTGTTGTTAGGTGCAGTCAAGTCGGTGTCCAACTCATAGCAACCCTCATAGGATTTTCAATGGCTGACTGTTTCAGGATTGCCTTGGGAGTGGATTGCCAGGCCCTTCTCCCATTTTTGTGGTGCTGGGAATTGAACTCAGGACCTCAGAGACTGCAGCACTCTACCAACTGAGCTAAATCCCAGCCCTCTCCTGATCTAGACAGGATAAATTCATTTTCCAGAAGTTTGACATTAAAATTCCACTATAAATTTATAGGCCATTACTTTCAAACATAACTCTAATTTCTAAACAATGTACTGATGCATTGTGGTTCTCTGTGTGTATTTTCCCAACTCCATGCCTCTTTCTATGCTGTTCCCTCTACTTGTAGCACTCTGCTCAGAAGTCACTCTCCATCTCAAGTTTTGGAATGTGGGACAACATGTGAACTCTTTGCTTTTGAAGGTCAGAAGTCAAATAATACTAACAGAGAGACAGACATCATTTGTGACATTCATAAGCCAGGATTGCGTTGAGTGATCCTATTAAAATAGAAATTCAGCATTGTTGATGATTCCAAAATATTTGACCTGGTGATTTAGCCCATATGTCATTGAAATAAGATGAGAGGTACAGTGCTCAGCAGTAACTTTCCCAGAGTCAACATTAAGCCTATGGAAAGTAATGAATGGGCAAAGAAGAGATATTTTGCCTGTAGGTGAAATGTAACAACTGAACAATCTTTTTGTATTGTGAATTCCTTTTGTTCTACTTGGTTACATTTCCAATGTGCTTTATTTTACATATTGTTATATATTCTTTGAATACTGGAAATACATTGCAAAGATGATTGTGATTTATAGAAATTAAAAGCAATGTACTATCCTTTATATATGTTTAAGTATAATTTCATCTGATGAATTTTCCAAAATATTGCCTGCAAAGGACAGGAGATTTACTTTTACATGACTATTAAAGGTTAAACAAATTCAGTATTCATCAAGAAGGAGATCCATTCAAGATATTCGAATTTCAAAAGACTTCCAGCCCAACACAGTATATTTGTTTGGAAAGTAAACAATGATTGCATCCACTGAATGCACAGTAGAAGTCCTCAAGTGATCAAATTCATAAAATGATCAGAAATGCCTAGATTCTCTGAGAGTTTACCTCATTATTAAATTAAGGGGAACTGTCATAGTGTTCAATATCCAATTTTCAATGAAAGTTAAATATGAATACTAATTACCACTTTGATTCTAATAATCACTTGCACCTAGAAACATATGTTCCCATGGAAAATCTTACAGAACATAAAATAGGTTTTATTTTAAGCATTTCAGTGACTGACTTTGTTGTTGTTAGGTGCTGTCAAGTTGGTTTCCAACTCATAGCGACCCTTCATACAGTAAGTAAAACAGTATTGTCAGTGATTCTCTGCTGTTCGTAGGGATTTCAATGGTGGGTTGATTTTTGGGAGTGGGTTGCCAGGTCCATCTCCCAAGCCTACAGCACCTGGTATTCCCAGGCGGTCTCCCATCTAAGTACTAAACAGGTCTGACCCTGCTTAGCTTCCGAGATCTGACAGAATGGGACACCACAAAAGTTTGTATAATAAATACCAGAATGGAAGAGTTAACTCAGTCGCTGAGGGCCTTCTGAGCATGCAGGAGACCCTGGGTTCCATCTCACACACCAAGAGGAAAGAGTAATAAAAAAGAAGAAAAAAGAAAAAATAAAAGAAAATACCAGAATGGGTGCCCAACTCTCTTAAACCAATCCTGATGGCAATAGGAAAATATGATGTCTATTAAATTGTTTCAAATTATATAAAACCCAGGATACATCAACAAGACTCTCTTCCTCAGGATTAAAAGACAAGGTGGAAAAACTCTGACATGGGGCCTAGAGCCAGAACTACTTTGAACACACTTTGGGAGAGAATGCACAACTGTCTGGCAACAAAATAACACTGCTACCTGGAGGTTTCTCTGATCCAATTTTCCCAATTACTACTCCAAGCAGAACTTTAAGGAGGAAGAATAGAATAGTCTGGCATAGAAATTAGGGCAGGGTATCTATGAGACCTTTAGCAAGCATCCACACACTAAACGAAGCTGAGTTTCATAGAATGTTTCACAAAAAGCATCCACAAAGCTTGCTGCTGTATCTTAAAACCTCTCTCAAGGGTATGGCCCACCAAACTACTCTTGGCGGTGAAGTCCTTTTGGCCTGGAACCAGCTTAATTTTCCATCCAACTCTTAACTTTACACCATGCTACAGTGGTTAGGAAATATGCTCTTATTGGCAAACATTACTATATGTCTTGGGCAGGCCTTGGCCATCACTGAGTGGAACTGATTTATGGAACCAATAGAATTTGTTTTGCTTCAACCTCTTTAAGGCAGTCAATTGTGCCAATATGGATGTTTCTTTCTGAATTAACACAGATCCTTAAATGGATGTTTCTATTTTCTCTGGAGGGTTTCTCTTTATTTAATGCTTGAAGTAACACTCCCTATTTTTTAATGGTGCACAGAATTGTGGCAAAACTAATTAAAAGATTTTTTAAAGTACTTATTTCATTCCCTTTGAAAAATGCATAAGGAAAATCAAATCTTCATTTCCTAGAGATAGGATGATAATTCTTACCTTAAAATTTCCTGATTTGTTAATCTCTCCTTTTACTAATTCAGAACCCCTGAGCAGAGGATGGTAAGGCAATAATCACCAGGAACAATTTGAAGGAAATGCCATTCCACCTTTTTTGGGGGGAAAGGGCACTAGGTTAGCTATCAACTACCTATAACTGTTGTTATTGTAGATACCCTCATAGGGTTTTCAAAGGATGATTGTTTCAGGATTGCTCCGGGAGTGGATTGCCACATCCTTCACCCATTTTTGTGGTGCTGGGGATTGAACCTAGGGCCCCACAGAATGCCAGGCAGTGCTCTACCAACTAAGCTAAACTGCAAGCCACTACCTATAAGGACGAACAGCTAAAGTTTGAGAAGAGGTAAAAAGTTTGCCTTCCCTGGGTAGAGGGGACTCTGTCATGCTGTCACCTCCTTCATTCCAGTAGAGGGCATTAAGAACTCAGTGATTAGGTGGAAGCTTTGCAAGGGAGGTTAAAGCAAAGAATGATTTAAAGCTAAAAAGAAGTAGAGAGTCTTTTCCTCACTTTTGCTTCTGAGCTTTCTTTAAAAAGGAGAATCTTCCTGGAGGTACTTTTGATCCCAGGAAAATATGAGAGAATATTTTACAGCCCCAGGAATTGATGGTATGGGGTGGGATTCCCAGAACTGGCTACAGGATCTAAAGGAGGAGGAGAAACAAATGAGGTTTCAGGAAAAACAACAGTAACAACAACAACAAAAAAAAACACAATGTAGGGATAAAAACACACTTAGCTGGACTATCATCCACAAGTGAAAAAAATTTGGGTTCAGGTTTGGATGTAGGTTCAATATGTTAAAATTTAGAGAGTTCAAGTTCAGTTCAAGTTCAAATTTAAAATTGTAATCTTATGTGTAGATAGATGAACAAATGTTTTTCAAGTTTTTTTTTCAATTTTTAAATAGCTAATGACATTAAAAAGAAAAACATTAAATCTGAACCTAAACCCAATTTTATGGGATCAGATTTAGATTCAGAAAAAATTTTTAAACACTTGAACTGGAACAGGTTCAGGATTTGGGTTTAGGTTTTTTTTGAAGCCCTGCTATCTGTACATAGGATTTAAACAGAAACATGAACCGAATCTGAACCCTGTAAACTTGAACATATTGAACCTGCACCCGAACCTGAACCCAATTTTTTTGTGATAATAAAGACTTGCTATAAACTATACACTTGCAGTCTGAAGAGTCAATTCATCTACCTGGGCTCTAAGTAGCAAAGGATTCACTGCCTATGAAGAACAGAGTGTACTCATTTTGCTGCAATGATAAAATCCCAATGTGGATTCAGTAACCCCTATCCAAAGCTATGACAGGTTTTGTAAAAGGCAAAAGATAGGATTATTTTTAAATAACATTTTACTGCCTTTCAAAATAGCTGTTACTGTTACTAAACTGTTACTATTGCCCACAATCGCTGGACTTTGTGCAGATTGTCTGTAGAAAGTCTGGTATGCCTAAAGGCAAAGAATTATTTTGAGATTACAGAGGAAAATTGCTCATGATTGTTCACCAGCTCAACCTGAGGCCTTGACCAAGTTGCTGAATTTGTCCTTCAATTTCATATTTTTAAGGAATATAAAAAATGCAATTCAAACTGAAAAGATACTCTCACAAAATGCTGGAGTGGATACATCTTAGGATTCAAATCCATTTATACCATACCCCATACTTTTTGTGTATTTTTATTCCCTGGTTCTTTTATCCAAATAGTCATAGATACAAGGTTATTGCAAATCATGTCTTCTGTTGCCATAGTGCTTTCTATTTTAAAGGAGAAAATGCAACCAGCTCTTTAACAAAAACATTTTTCTCTAAGAAATTGCTAGATACGTGATGTGTCACACACATTCGAGTGTAGTCTGCTTGTTGGAGAAATTCTCAATAGAGCAGAAAGAGCGATGGGTCAAATTCTCATTGTCATTCTTCTATTCCATTAGCTGCCACTTTCTAAGGGACTCTGATTAATATTTCTGTATTTATTAGTTACATGAAAGACACTTATCTTTAATTTTTAAGGAAAATGAATGTACACATACAGGGAAAGATTAGAAACAGAGATTTCTGTGCTGGCCTTTGTCCAGCATTCCTCTGCTCTGAGTCTTCCTGTCTAGCTTCGTGACCTATCACCAAGCTTTCATGGCTCTTCTGTTTTGCACCCACCACTGAGATATACCAGTTGACTAGGAGGAAGGTGTTAAGGTGGCCAAAACCCCAGAGTGACAATATTTGATCATTTGCTCAGTCTGCAGCCAGAATTCTGACCTAGGACTCCCAGACACCCAAACTGACTCCATGGTTTTAGGGGACTGAATTTGGAATCACTCATTGTGTGACTATTCTGAATTTGTAACTAGTGTGTTTAATTATGCCCCTACCTTTTTTTTCTTTCTGGCATCAACAATGAGGAAGATTTATTTCCCACTTTCAGACACAGGGCAGTCACGGAAGGTTTCAATTAGTCTGTAATCCGGTTATTGTTTCGAATATGTAAGGAAGCTTCTCTCTGCATCTGAACACTGGAAACCCCTTGGGACACACAAGGCCACTAGGAGTGTTCTGGAGACTCTCACTGTATTGCAGCCTCATTGACTAGCGAACTTCACCTGTCCCACTAAGACTAGCTCCTCAACAACCATGGTAAGGGACAAAGGAATTCAAGGGGAAAGTAGTTTTCAACCATACCCCAAACCTCTGTCTATCTCACAAGTGGAAGCTCTGAGGACAGAAGATTAAGGACATCATCCAGCAGAACTAACCCAGGGCTAAGGATTAGTGTACTCCTGGTTTCCTTTGAAGGATGAAGCCACATCACAAGCTTGGCTCCTAGCAGAATGGCCTGCTATCCTGGTATTGGCTCCTCCAGCTATAGAGAAAGCCATAGGAACTCTCTGAGATAAGAGAGATAGAGAGGTGATGCCCAAAGGTAGCATGGCAGGGTGGTGATGAGACTGAGAGGGAACAGAAGTGGTGAGTGAATTTTTTTCATAGATTACTGTTGCATTTGTGGTATAAATCCCCTCTTCCGTGTTTACTATGAAATCTTCAGTAAGGTCCTCATCACACCACGTTTGTGGCAGTGGATTCTTTTGGGGAAAAGACAAGGCATTTAGTCTTATATGCAGTTTTGTTCGTGGCAAAACAAGATACACAGAAGCCAAAAACAAAGTGATAGTTCACATTTTGATCATACAGACAAAAGAAATAGATGGACTACAGATAGGACAGAAAGAAATCTCTATCTCATTCCATGCTGTTGGTAAAAGAATTATTTGAAGATCTATATGAATTCCATGGAGCATGTTGAGACAGGCAGCTAAAAGTGTCCCCCAGCATCTTGATAGCAAGGATTGTGTTAAGGCCAGCTCCTCTTGGGCAGACAACCCAAAACCAACCATGTCAAGAAGAACTGGATCCTTATTGTACCAGAAAACTCCACCATCACCTTTCTATATGATCTGCTGGATCTCATCTGCTAACTCATCTTGCTCTGCCCTTTATTTTTCCTGGAAGATGATTTTGTAGACTCTCAGTTGGCCAGATTGTGACAGTCTTTCTTTGAAAACCAAATATCTGGATATTTCTACATGTTCAGCAAATGTTCTTGAAGTTTCTGTGCTTTCAAAACTATTTTGAAACAAAATATGATTGGAAATAGGCCACCTTAGTCCTCCCTTCAGCACTTTACCCCTGACACTTATTGGTTCCTGTCCACCTGCCTGTGCTACTTATCCATTATTTTAAGGACTACAGGGGAAATCATGACATGAGCTCCAGCTGAGGAGCTGTCTCTCCCCAGCCCCTACAATGAGTATGAAATGCAGATCCCACAAAATTCTACACCTTTTCTAAATTATCTGTGGTTGATAGGATAATACCCCCCATGCCCAAGATATCCATGTCCTAATTCCCTGACTTTTATGACATATGGCAAAGGGACTCAGTAGATCTGATGAAATTAAGAATTTTAAGGTTTGGAATTTATCACGGATTTTCTGGGTAACCCCAATGAAATAACAAGGATCTCTATATGTGAAAAAGGAAGGTACCAGTGTCTAAGTCAGAGAGGTGGAGTTGAGTAATGTGGGGAAGAGGCCATGAGCCAAAGGATGTAAGCATGTTGTTGTTGTTATTGTTGTTGTTGTTGTTAGGTGCCCTCAAGTCAGGTCCAACCCATAGTGACCTTCATAGAGTTTTCAATGGCTGATTGTTTCAAGATTGTTTTCAGAAGAGGACTGCTACATCCTTCTCCCATTTTCACAGTGCTGGTGATCAAACCTGGATCCTTAAAGAGTTTGGAGCAGCACTCTGCCAATTGAGCTAATTTGCAGCCCCACGCATCCTCTAGAAATTATAAAAGAGAAGTAAAAATTTCTTCCCTAGAGTCTTCAGCAAGAAAAAGCCTTTCTGACCCTTTGATTCTAGCCCAATGAGGCCAAATAAGGATACTGACCTGTTTAGACCAATCCAATCTTTCCCACTGATGAATAGTCTTATATCTGGAAAAAGTATTTTACTTTACCTATTGACACATCTCCCAGTGGGATGTAAATTGAGTAGAAAAGGATAAAAGTGATGCCTGGCCAACCAGATCTGACTACTCTGCCTTAGTAGCCAAAGGAGTGATCCAAACCAACAGCAAGATCCTAGCTCAAGTTGCCTCCAGCCAATGCTAAGACTGGATTCCTCCACAGCTAAATGAAGATCTACTCACCTGGTTGGCAACTGGCACAAGAAAAAATAGCTGATTTTATGCAAAAGCAGCAATTGACTAGATTATGAATTGGTGTAGCTATCAGTATAGGATGGTAAAGAAAGCTTGGGCTTCAGAATCAGGCAAACCTTATCTCTAGTCCCTACTCTGCCACTTACTACTGTAGTACCTTGAAGCTGTGATGTGATAAAGTTGGCTGCACTTTTTTTTTGGTTACCAGAGTAAACTAGTTTAATCTAGTTGGCCATACATCACCTTCCCCATTTTCCATCACATTTACATCCTACTGGAAGCTTGACCAATAGCTCAAAGAAAACATTATCATAGGGAGAAGAAGATCATTCATCAATAAATAATGGAAAGGAGCCTTAGGCTGTTACTTAGCCTCTCTGAACATTTGAACATTGTTTTCCTGTTTAATAAAATAAAAATAATATTTCATATGGCAAACCTATTATGAGGCTAAAATGTGATGGTACATGTATTGATTTGCTAGGGCTGGCATGACAAAAATACCACAGACTGGGTAGCTGAAGGAACAGAAATATATTTTCTCACAGTACTGAACGTTGGAAATTCAAGATCAAGATTGTGACAGGGTTGGATTCTTCTGAGGCCTTTCTCCTTGGGTTACAGATGGCTGCTCTCTTGCTACCTCTTCACCTCATTGCCTCTCTGAACACACATGCATGTCTGGTGTCTTTCCTCCTAATAAGAACACCATATTGGATAAGAGCCCTATCCTGACTGACTCATTCTAATTTAAGGAACTTGTTTCAAATGCAGTTGGTCCTCTATGTCCATGGGTTCCACATCCACAGAGTCAAGCAACCAAAGACTAAAGTAATTATTTCTTTTTAAAAAAATTTGCATCTTACTGAACATGTACAGAGATTTTTCTTGTCATTACCCCATAAATAATAAAGTAAAACAACTATATAACTTTTACATCATATTATGGTATATATGCCACCCTGGAATCCATTCTCATATGATCTCAGAAGCTAACCAGTCCCAACCCTGCTTAATACTTGGATGGGAGACATCCTGGGAATATTGGGTGATGCAGGCTTGGGAGAAGGACCCAGCAGCCCACTCCTGAAACAATCAGCCATCAAAAACCCTATGAATAGCAGAGACACACTGACAATACTGCCAGGCACGGTACAGTGTCAGGTAGTGTTTACTTCTGCTGTACATAGGATTGTTATGAGTAGGACCCTACTCAATGGCACCTAACAACAACAACAAAAGGTATATAAGTATTCCAGAGATGACTTAAAGTATACAAGAGGATGTACATAGGTTATATGCAAATACTATGCCATTTTATTTAAAGGACTTGGGCAGATGCAGATTTTAGTACCCATGGGGATCCCGGAACCAATCCCACATGGATACAGAGGGACAACTGCACAGTTACATTCTGAGGTACTAGGAATTGGAATTTCAACATGTGAACTCGAGGTGAGGAGACTAATTCAGCCCATAATAGTACATGAAACGTTTTGTGCCTCAGAAGTGTCCTTTATAATCAGGTCTTATGTTTATTACATTTCCAGCAGACCAAAGTGATTTTTCTGGACTATTTTATGCCTCAAATCCATCTCACCACCCTGATAAGAGGTGTTCTTCCAGAGTGCAGTAAATCAAGGGAACCTGGAAGGCAGCTGTTGCTAGTGGGCAGCAAGCCAGTAGAACCTACAGTGCTAGGTTCAGAGAGCCACTGGAGGACAAAGCCTATTCTTTCACATTGAAGCTAGTACAAATTAGTTTGTGAGTGAAGGAAAAAGACACAAAGAGAAGAAGCATTTTGCTTATAGCCTTGGAGATTTTGAAAGCATTCACCAAAAGCCCGGGATATCCTCTAGAAACTATAAGGTAACTAATGTGAAGGTGTGATTTACTCATTTGCAGGGTGACTGCCTTGGCTGAAGCCACCTCATGGCACCAGATGGGTGAGGCCAGCTTGGAGTCAGGCCAACCTAGACAAAGAGTTGGACTGAATTCTCATCTGTAGCCTTGCCCAAGCCCTAGGGCCCTATTCACTTAAAACAATAGTGCTTCTTATCTCAGTCATAGGTTCATCAGGCTGTGACAGCTGATGGCTCTGACCATAAAGGCCATCAAGTTTGCTCTGCATCTGTGTCACCACAAATGCTTCTACTAGAAACTTTGCTTCCCTGTGTATATTTTCACAGTGTGCAAAGAATGGTTGAAATATCTCAGTTTAAATTACATCTTTGCAGCACATTCTATATTGTTAGGGTCTCTTCAGCAAGAATTCATTTTGTGTTTAGGCTCCACATTTAATTCCCAATTAAGCCAGTCTTTACTCCCCTGGATGCTTATATTTCTTTATCTAATAAACACTGCAATATTTGGCTCTTTGTGGTTCATTTATTCCCAAAGAGTTTTTATTCTATCTACTCCATAGACAGAAGTTCTAAAACTCTGAAAATTTGATTTATTGATGCAGCCTATGGAGCAAGAGACCATGTCAATCATCAAGGAGACTGAGAAAGCCCCATTCTTTCTTCATTTTTTAAAATTTAATCTTATCTTTTATTAGCATGTGATAATTGTGCAATATGAATGAAGTATAAGCTAATATATCAACACATGCATTCAGTATGCACTGATCAAACCAGGGTAAATAGCACTTCCCTTTCTTTACTCTGTGTGTGTGTGTGTGTGTGTGTGTGTGTGTGTGTGTGTGTGTGTGCGTGTGTGTGCACATGATGTTGGGAATTAAATCCAGGGCCTTATCTATGCTAGAACAATACTATCACTGAGCTACATCCTCAGCCCTCCTTATCATTTCTTTTTGTTTGGATCTTTCAAGTCCTTCTCTCTTAGATCTTCATAAAATATGTAATAGGTTATTGTGGACTATAGTAATTCTATACATCCAAAGGAAATGAAGTCAACATACCAAAGAGATACATACACTCTCATGTTTATTGTGGCACTGTTCACAATAACCAAGATATGGAATCAACCTAGATGGCCATCAAC
>VMDO01009838.1:0-30708 GCA_007922755.1 Pedetes capensis
AAATACTAGAAACTGCTTAAGATTCTAGAAGTTAGGATATTTGAAATTTGTACCTTTGGATGAAGAGCCTCAGTAAAAAGAATGAGAATACAGATTCCTATACATCAGAGGAACAAATTTTTCAGCAACCAACTTCTGACAGAGTATTCCTTCGGAGAACCCATTCCCACCCTCATTTCTTTGTGGTTCTTATTGTATAAGGTAAAGGGTTTGGCTAGGATATCCGGCAGAGGTTCTTTGGAACAATAGAGCCCTTTCTTATTAAAAGTACCTTAATGAACAGATGTATCCATCATAATGTATATTCAAACATAAATAAGGAATTTGAAATGTGTCTTTCATATTCTTCCTGAGAGTTCTGACTTAACAGCAGCCTAGGCATACTATAGTTGAAAATGTGAACATACAATGCCTGCATAATGATGTCTAAGGATTCCAGACTCCACCAGGATGAAAAACTTCTGAAGACTTACTCCATTTACAGAGTCAGAGGCACCAGAGGAAAGAACTTCCATTTTTTTGAACCATGTATAAACAGAAGAGGAACTGCCTAGAGCAAAGGCAGGGAACGCTTGGCACAGTTCAATCCTTAAAGCCAAGGCCTTTGGTGAGTCAAGCTATCCAGGAGAAGTGGGACGCCTCATTTCTTACTTTTGTCTGTTTTTCTCTTGTCTTTGGCATTGCTCCCTCCACCCTCAACCTCCCAGTGTCCTTCCTCAAGCAATTTCCAATTATCTTCCCAAAATATTCTCTTTTCTTTCAGTTTTCCTTTAGCAGCAAGCATCTAGCTAATTGAGATTTGTACATCTTTGAAGGAAAGGTAATTTGTGACATAAATATCTTTTTTCTTCCTAAAACAATTCTTCCATTGACTAATAGATAGCTCTAGTGTCTTTTCATCCCATCTGGTTCCACCATTTCACTGTTTTATATTGTACTTTCTTTCCTCTTACTGATCTGTCCTTACCTTTGCTTTCTTCTTCTCTCTGGTCACCATACTTATCTTAGACTGTATATTCCTTCGTTCCCTTTGTTTTCCTCGTTTCCTCTTTATCTTCCTATATGCTACATACAGATTACTTTCTTTGAAATCATCAAATTATTGCTGTGAAAGAATCTCAGAAACCACCTACTCGGAAGCTTTCCTCTTACAGACCAGAAGGCTGAGGTCCAGAGACATGTGACTCTCCCAGCACCACCTGGTTTGTATCTGGACTCAGCACCAGAAAGCAAAATTCCTCCTCCAAGCACACAGCTCACTCTTTACCCACAATAGCTAACAAGAGTGCCAGGCTTCCTCCATCATGACAACACTTGCTTAATGGCAGCTGAATATGATATTATTCAGCTTTGAGCATCATACAAGACTGGGAGATTTCTGCTAGTTCCAAATTAGAATCAAATAATATCGTAAGTCCACAAATATTCATTCCCAGTGACTGTTTTTTTCCCACCACTCCCATATGCTTTTGTGTCTAGTCTCAAAGACATTCTCTTCTTTCTTGGCATGAGTATTACTACTGCCCAGAGCATTCTGAAGTGCCAGGAATGGAACCATGGTAGAAACCAGGGAGAGACAAGCCCAGACCACACATTTCTGACGCACAGGATGTCCGGCAGCAGGCATACTTCCTCACTCTTAGTGAGCTTAGTCCACGGCTGGACAAATTATATCTTGTATACCCGTCAAGATGTTAAATCATTGTTGCCCTTGCTGCTGGGTTGTTTGCTTGTGTGTTTGCTTGCTTATTTTTTAATCTCAGAGATTGGTCAAGCCAGCTTTTCTGAAACAAAAATTAAATCCCAAAATATTTCCTGAGTTTCCTTCCATGGTTTGGGTTGCACTTCTGATATTTTCTTCATTCAATAATGAAAAGGAAGAATAATAAAAGTTAACATTTACAAAAGGGCTTATTCTGAGGTACTACGCTTAGTCTTTACATGGATTAACTTATTTCATCCTTATAGAAATTTCAGAAATTATTAGGTACCCCTATTAGCCATGCATTATAGTTCAAATAACTAGCCATTATTAGAAGTAGCCAGCACTGGCAGAGGTAGCCAGACTGGCATTCTTGTGGTACTTCCATAAGGGAGTAGAGGCAGCCACTGCAGCTGTTTCCAATTCATTTCACCCCTGGCCACTGGGAACTCATATTTTGCAACACTTTCAATCCTGAGGCTTCAGGGAAATAGTGGTTCCCTTTACTACCATTCCAATACCCACGTTCAAGCTGCACTTCAACTCTAACAATGCCTTATCAATTAAAAATGACAAAAGGTCATTCTTTTGCTGTTCTCTTTATTACCAGATCCTGCATTGGTCCAGCAAGTGCATTCAAAATATCCTTAGCCCTTCCTTCTATGGGCATAGCCCTGCACTCATCATTTTTTCATTTGCATTTCATTTCCCACGGTTGATCTGTTAAGTAAGTCATTTGTGACTTATCCTTGTCAAGTAGATTGAATTTAGGTGGTCCCAGACAAATGCATAAATTGCTTTAAAATTCTCCAAATTTTAACAACTAACAAAAAGCTAACTTTTCAACAATGCTGCAGGTCCTCCTCTAATACAGAAACCAGAAAATTTTCCATAGATGTTTTATTTTCAAGCACAGAATTTAAAAACTAAACATAAATTCACAAGCCAGCTTTTGCATTTTAGACTGCACACCATCTCCTTCTGCAAGTAAGGTCTATATCCTTTCTAAAAGGAAATCCATAATTTAGAATTGTTGTTAGGTGCTGGCAAGTCGGTATCCGACTCATAACAATGCTACATACAATAGGTGAAACACTATTGTCAGTGCTTCTCCGCTATTCATAGCGTTTTCAATGGCTGATTGATTTTTGGGAGTGGGTTGCCGGTCCACCTCCCAAGCCTACTGCACCTTGTTTTCCCAAGCAGTCTCATACAAGTACTAATGAGGCCCAACCCTGCTTAGCTTCTGAGATCTGACAAGATCTGTCGCCACAGTGCTACGGGTGCAGGAAATTTAGAATTAGACACTTTGAAAATAATGCCAGTTTAAAAAAAAAAAAGACAAATAGCAAGTGTTGATGGCTGAGGCTGATAGTCCTTAATTTAAAATGGCAAGAGTAAAAGAATAAATCAGCTTAACTCAAGCCACTCCAAATTCAAGTAGTTAAATGAGTTTATGCACTCCATTTGTTTCTAGAACCTATATTTGCAAAAGGTTTCGCTTTTTCCCACTGACAACTTTTGTTCTGAAACAAAAAAATGGAAAATGACATAAATAATATTTTGCAAAGATAAACTTTCCAACATCTCTCCCTTTCATATTGTTGCTATTTTTTCAACCTATTTGAACATATCCAGATCTCCTCTCTGCTTAAGAAAATGTAAAATTATTTCCAACAACGATTTCTTACAACATTTCAAACAGTTTATTCATGGTGTCTCCACTTGTTCTACTTTTTTTTTTTAGATAGGGTCTCACTATGTACCCCAGGCTGGCCTCAAACTCAAAATCCTCCTGCCTCAGACTCCCAACTGCTGAGGTTACAGGTGTGTGCTACTATACCTGCTCCTACTCATTCTTTAACCTATTCATACACATCCATTCATTCATCTATCCATTCATTAATTCAACAAATATTTAGTAACTATGTACTATACATAAAGCACTATATTAAGTACTGTTTAAAAAATACATGTTATGGTTTGGATATAAAATGTCCTCAAAGGCTCACGTGTTCAAGCTATAGTCCCCAGGTAGTGGCATTATGGGGAGGCAATTGGATCAGGAGAGCACTGACTTTATTATCAATGGATTATCCCACTGTGAGTTCATAGCTAAATAAGATATTACAAGATGGGACCTAGCTTGGGGAAGTAGGTCACTATGAGCATGACTTTGGAGGGTATATCTTATCCTGGACCCTTTTTCTTGTAGGGAGAAATTGGGAGGAAATTGGCAAAAACTCTAAAACTGGGAAAATGGCTAAATGTAGAGCAAATGAAAGTAACTTGATTGCACGTTTGTACAAAACCCTTCACAAATCCCCCAAACCTGATTGGACAATTGGACTTAAAGCTGATTGGCTCAAGCCATTCCATGGGTGAGCTATATAAGGAGCTGCGCTTCAGAAGCTCAATCTTTTTCACCCTTCCTCTCTCCCAGACCATTGGCAAGGAAATAGCTTAACCCTTTTGGCCTGGATCTTTTACCACCAACAAGGAAAGGCCCTGTTCTCACCCAGACCACCGATGAGGAAACAGCTTTCCTGCTCTCTCGTCCGGACCTTCAGTGAGGAAAGAATGCCCTCCCACCACGACCATCAACAAGGAAAGAACCCGCTCTCCGTCTGATCACCAACAAAGCAAGAACTGTCTCCTCATGACCACCAAGACCACCAACACAGGTATTTGTCCCTGGAAGGCAAAAGCACCTGAGGCTCTTCCTTTCTTCCATCTCCGCAGGCATCCCGAGGGCCACAGGAGTTCACGCCCCTCACCCGAGGATCCCAAGTGAATTGTGTTTAGTACCTGTGTGCACAGCGGTACTGCCCATCCGAACATCCAGGCTGGACTGGGAGGCATGCGCCTCACACTTCTCCCTCTCTCTTTACCGTGGCTGCCATGAGATGAGCAGCTTTTCTCTGCCATGTCCTTTTGCCATGACTCTGCATTGTTACAAGCCTAAGAACAATGTAGCCAGTCAACCATTGACTGAGACCTTTGACATCACAAGCCAAAATATAAATCCTTCCTCCTTTAAGTTGTTTCCTCAGGTGCTTTGTGATGGCCAAGAAAAATAACTAACACAATATATACAAATGATCACATCCCATGTTTATCCTGTGATTAACTCACTGTGAAAAAATGGTTCAATAAAACTAAATCATTATATTGTTGTTGTTGTTAGGTCTGGTTGAGTCTATTCCAACTCATAGCAACTCAATACAATAGAACAAAGCATTCCCAACACTGTGCCATGCTTGGCCCTATGTCAGTGCTTATTTACTATTCATAGAGTTTTCAATGGCTGATTGTTTAAGGAGTGGGATGCCATGCCCTTCTTCCATTTTTGCTGTGCTGGGAATCTAATTCAGGGCTTCAGAGTATGCAGAGCAGCACTCTACCAACTGAACTAAACCCCAGCCCCATAAATCATTATAATTAGTAATTTATCCATAAATTCTCCTGTTTTAAGGCTCTTGGAGTTTTTAACTTCTAATGGTGGAACCTCAGGCACAAGGGTAGAATGTGGTTTGAAAGAGACTACTACTTCTGTCTGTCCTGGGGGTTAAATGGAAGGGTAGATGACAGACTAAACACTACACAGAAAGTTAGAAAGAGGTGATTGAAAAGGGGGAGATAGAATAAGAGAGAACAAGTAAAAGCAGGTTTTCGACCAGGGATGCTTTTCTCCCCAGGAGACATTTTTTGTTGTGACACAGTGTGCATGGCATCTAGTGGGTAGAGGTAAGGGATGATGTCAGTCATTCTGCAATGCACAGGGAAGCCCCACAAGAAAAAATTATCCAGCCCCAAACATCAATACTATTGAGATTGACAACATCTATGTTTGAAGAATGAGTAGGAATTGCTTCTTATTTTCCTGGCACACCATGGCAGTGATGACCAGACAGCAAGTTGTATATGATTAGGTTGGCCAGCATGAGTGTATAAGGACACAGTCCTGATAACATTCTGTCAATGTGTGGGCAGCAGTACATTCTCTCCATAGACAGGAGATGACATTGGAGCCAGAGAAGCAAGAAGAGAGACACTGTGCTTTGACAAGGGCAATGGGCTGCTTGCTCTTCAGATACCTGTATCTGAATCCAGATTCATACTAACAAGACTTTGTAACTTGGACAAGTCACTAACACATCCTTCACTTAGCTTTCTCACCTATGAAAATAATCTGACAGGTTGTAACAGGACTAGAACAGGTAACATCCAAAAATGTGTCCAGCACCTCAATTGTGTGGTTTATAGTTAGGGAACTCTTACTATTTCTCTGGCATTGTTCTAAACACTTTGTATTTATAACTCATTTAGTCCCCATATTCAAATGTGAGGTGGTAGCAGTGTATCTCTGTTTTACTATGTATGCAAATTTAGGCCCAGAGATGTTGAGCAGTTTGTTTGAGTTTGAACAACTGGAAAGTGGTGAAGGCAGCCAGGCTTCAGAGCTCAGGAAGACTTCCAAGCTTCTCTGAAGTGTTGGTTCATCAGTTGCCTCAGATACTAAAGATAAGGTAGTAGGAGACAGGCTACTCAATCAGCCAATAATTCTTAAGTGTCTACTCTGCACTAGTCACCAAAGCTGGAATGATGACTGTCTTAGTCTAATTATGCTGCTGCGACAAAATACTTCAGATGGGGTAATTTATAAACAACAGAAATTTATTTTATCACAATTCTCAAGACTGGGAAGTTCAAGATCAAGGACAGGTTGATTTTTCTGATGAAGACTGCTCTATTCTCCCAAGATGGTACTTTATCACTCATCCTCTGAGGAGGAAGAACACTGGGTCTTTACACAGCAGAAAGCAGAAGGGAAAGCTGGCCCAGTGCTTCCTCAAATTTCTTTTATAAGGACCTTACTCCCATTCATGAGGGAAGGAATCCTCACTACTTAATCACTTTTTAAAGGCCTCACCTCTTAATATCATCACATTGGCCATTAATTTTCAACACCTGGATTTTGGATGGGATATATTCAAACCATAGCCATGAGCAAAATAGACATAATGTCTGCCTACATCATCAGCCAGTGTACACAAAGAAAGACTTGTAAAAGACGTGAATTCCAGCCTCATCCTCAGAGTCCAGGTTGATCAATCTGTAGCAAGGGTCAGAATTCTGCATTTCTAATTTTTTGGCTCAGTTGGTAGAGCACTGCGCTGCAGTCTCTGAGGTCCCGACTTCAATTCCCAGCACCACAAAAGTGGGAGAAGGGCCTGGCAATCCATTCCAAAGGCAATCCTGAAACAGTCAGCCACTGAAAACCCTATGAGGGTTGCTATGAGTCGGAGACCGACTCGACAGCACCTCACAACAACAACAATATTTACACAAAGTACCTGACATTAATGGTCTAATGACAACACTTTGTAAAATAATTGGTCAACCATCATTTTTTTGTAATGTGTGCCTCTGACTTGAAATGGGACCAAATGAGCTTATTACAACTCCACACCACCCACTCAGAAAGCAACTCAAAATATATGCTACATGCTAGACAGTTGACTCATCCAAGGGAGCATGCTCTGACTCAAGGGTCAGAGTAGCCCTTAAGCAAGAGAGGTTACCTGATAGACACTCACTCCTAACAAGAAACCAAGTAGGAGCCAAGAATACTCACCACCCATTCTTTTCCAAAAGGAAGCCTTTAGCTACTGATGTACAGAGTGTCCCCTGGTTAATTTCTCTCAAGGCCATACAGGACCCTGACTCATTGTGGAATGTTCTGAGAATCAAGGAAACCTGACTCCAATGGAAGACATGGAACCACAAATTTTAGTACTCAACAGTAGCATCCAGTTCATTCTATATATTATACAGCTTCCGTCTGCTCTCTGCACACTAAGAGGAGTGACAACCAAAGTTTTTGCAAATATCATTATTTAAAGAATAGAATTTTAATGCCCATGTATATTAAAAATTACCATATAACTATAATTATAATACTGATGCAACCCAACATATAGTCTATCCAACAGAAACATTAAGGCTTAGTGCCTTAAGGCACTAATTATGCTCTGAGGTTGAGAAGACAGCATAGCCAGAAGAATTGGAACACCTAGCTTCTAGGCCTGACTAGCCATAAAGGTGGTGAAAGTCACATGATTTCTAAGGCTATGCAATTCCTCTATGGAATGAAAGGCTGGTCAGATTAATCCTGAATAATACTTTCCAACTTCTGATCACAATCAGACATGGAGTACAAAATCAATTTAGTGAGTCAGGAATCAAAAAGAGGATAAGCATGTGCTTTCCTGCAGTAACTGTAAATCTTATTATTAGTTTTGTGTGCATGTGTGTGAAACTTTTGTTTCAGACATAGCTATGTAGAACACTTAAGGAAACTGACTCAGGATGTCAAATGTGTTTCTTATTGTAGGTTTTATTCAACACAGTCTGAAAGACACTGACTAAGAAGATCCTTTGCAGTTCCAACATTCTCTGATTCTGTAATTTCACCTCACATGTTATTGACCTTGTGAATCACCAAAAGATGCCAATGAATCCAAATTTGTTCTTCCTTTGTTACAGCTTCAAACACCAGATGTGTCCATTATCAGCATATTCTGAAAAGTATTTATGCTTCCAGAGACCCTTGCCCAATCTCCTGTGACCTCTTCTTGTCTTGTGAGCTGATGCTGGCATTTTCCACTGACCAGTAGAGCTAAGGTGAATTCAGACTACACAGCTATAGCTATATTCTCTAAAATGATAGAAAAGATTTTTTAAAGACAGGCCAAAACAAATCATCATGCCAAACACTCCTGTAGAATGAGAAATATATAAAAGCCCACCTGAGACATGATCTCAGAAAACTGACAGGTATGTAATTAAACCATGATGCTTGGTGGAGCCAGAATGGAAAGCACATTAAATGAGGATAAACTAAAACCCAGGAGAGACTACAGCAGAGGTTTCTCACACTCTTCCTCTTCACATCCCTCACACCCACTCCAAGAGTTCCATTGTACCAGCTTCAATCTCTAAGATAAATTAAGTCAGGCATATTATTTTATAACTTGAGATTGATAAAATATCCTTTGAGTGACAGTGAATTTTTTGTATAGAGTAAGCAGAGTTTTCACCCCTCTTCTTCACTTCCTTTCTATCTTCATAGAAATGCATATCCAAATCATGTGAGGGAACCTCTCCGTTACACTGAGATTCTCTGTGCACCCAGAGATTCTAACAATCAAGTGGTATACACACTCAATTTTCACACCTAAGGGCCTTCCCAGATAAATACTTTATGTTATAAGTGCATATGTTCAAGTCTGTTGTATAAAATAATATTTTCATATAACTGACTTACATCTTCTTATATACTTAAAGCATTTCTAGATTCCTTATGATATTAATACAATGTAAATTCCATCTGAACAGGTGTCATACTGTGATGTTTGGGGAATAATGACAAAGTTTGTGTATCTTTAGTATAGTTAGTTTTTTTCAAACATTTCTCATCTGTCGTTGGTTGAATCTACATCTGCAGAACTCACAGATATGGAAGGATGATTATATAAACATATCTAGCAAACTGAGGACACCAACAGCAAATGCACTAACAAAAGTGAATTTCAAGTAGAGTTAGCAGCAGCTTGAAAGAGAATTAATCTCAAGGAAAAGATATGGGGAGGCTGAAGAGAACTGGCAGAGTTTGAAGGTCAGCAGGGAGATGTGTCCCCAGATACACAAATAATAAATGTGATCTTTTCCCACCTGGACTCTGGATTGGTTGATACGCACCCAAAAAAACGAAATGACATTTTTGCTAACTAAAGGAGCTATTTCACTACTGAAACTTGAGGTTTGAGTTACCTTCCTAATGAATCTCAGTAACAAACCATATTCTAGAGAAATAATGTTAGGCCCATGTCCACCTTTTAGTGGAAAAACTCAGAGGGATGAGAACACTGGTGATCTGCTCCATCAGCCCAGCAGCCCTCTTGTGCATTGGCTCCTGTTTAGTGGAAGGAGGGTTATGGCCTTGCTTTGCAACCTCAGTAGTGATTTGCCCCTCTGGTGAGGTGGTACCTGGGACTACAATCCCTAGACTTGGTGGCAGAAGCAAGGGCAGAGGTGCTTTGAATCTTACATCAACAGATTGTATGTATCTCTGTGTGTAAAGTCTATCCATAGTGGGCTTCAAGCAGCAGCAGCAGCAGCAGCAGCAGCAGCAGCAGCAGCAGCAGCAGCAGCAGCAGCAGCAGCAGAAACAACGGCAGCAACAAACAAGTAGGACTAATTTGGAAGTGCATGGAAAGTATCCTTGAAGAAGCTCAAATATATTTGGGAAGAACATTGTAGGCCTGGAGTACTTGGTATATAGCATAAGCTTTTAGCCAGTGGAATTTTCTTTATTTCCTTCCTTCCTTCTTTCCTTTTTTCCTTCCTTCCTTCCTTCCTTCTTTCCTTCATTCTCTTTTTTCCCCTCTGTACTTGGGATTTGAACCCAGGCCTTTGCACACAGTCTGCAAGTGCTCTACCACTGGTCTGTACCCCCAACACATTGGAGACAGGATCTCACTAAGTTACATAGGCTGTCTCTGGCCTCAAACTTGCAGTCCTCCTGCCTTATCCTCCCAAAATGCTGGGATTAGAGGCATGTGCCACAACACCTAGTTTAACCACGAAATTTTGATTCAGTTGTTACCACATTACCACAAACTAGTGAGGCCTGTATCACATTGCATACAAAAGGGAGTAACTTTAACAATCACAAATAGAAATCACTAGAGCCATTTCTGAAAAATATTAATAAACATTTGTGGTGCATCTTTACTAAAAGAGTAACTTCAAAGAAACATCGCCTTTATTCCCCTGACCAAAGAACTATTAAGAATAGCAATAGGGTGGCCCATCAGATACATGATATTTGCCAATCATTTACAGAGAGCATTACACTACACATTGTTGAAAGAAGAGAGAAATTCATGAGTTAGACTTCAGACCAAATTCAAATTCTTCTGAGACTAAAAATCACAGTAGTTTATAGTGAATTCAGTTAAGTGGAACTATTTTTTCACTGTACTTCAGAGAGGTGGAAATAATTATCTTGATCAGCTTTTCTGAGAGCTTTCAAGAAGTTTAAGAAAAATTAGCATTGATTAATTGTGAAACATACTTGTGAATGTCAAAATGAATTTAATTTTCCAGTTCTTGTAAAAACCAAATTCAGACTCAGTCCCTCATTTAGTGAGAGTGCATTAAGTCCTCTGTTGTCTTCGGCACTTTGGACATTGAACTACACATCACAGTAGATAAAAATAGGGCTAAAAAAATCACTGCCTAGTTCTTTGAGAATCCAAAGTTTGACTGAGAAAGTAAATTACCTAAACTGAAATAAGGCAAGATTATAATTTCCAGAATCCTGTTTTTCCCTTTCTATAGAACCCATAAATACCTTACTCTCACACACTATGATGCAAATGAGCATTCCTGAAAGAATTATTTGATACATATAGGAGCATAATTATAAGCAGTGTGATGAAAGAAGAATATCTTTTGGATGAATACTTCAACACTTGCTTTTGATTTTTATAGTACAAATTCAATAATGTGCTCATGATCCTGTCCAAGATCACATAACTGTAAAAATAGCAATAATAAATATTTTCATGGAAAATGCAGTCAAAAAGACATGGACAATCACATACTATGTATTCAAATAAGCCAAAATAATGCTGTTGTCTTTTAGGTAAGAGAACTGGTGAATACCTTCAGATATGTAAATAGTTACAGGCAAGGTGTCTACTGCCATGCTATTATGGAGTCTAATCTTGTAAGTTCTCAAAAGCTAAGCAGGGTCAGGCCTAGTTAATAGTTTGGGAGACTGCCTGGGAATACCGGGTGCTGTAGGCTTGGAAGAAGCCTCTGGCAGCCCACTCCCAAAACAATCAGCAGTCGAAAACTATGAATAGCTGAGAAGTACTGGCAATAGTGCTAGCTATGGCAAGGTGTTAGGGAGTGTTTTGGTTCTGTTGTACATAGGGTCACTATGAGTCAGACCCAACTGGATGGCATCTAGCAACACCATAGACAAGGTCTTATAAGCATATTTAGTTGCTGAACTTAAAAAAATAAAATAACATTTTCCCAAATTTTTTTTCCTCAAGAAATCATAATCCAGTGGAGCTTTTTGACTAGAGAAAATTGGTATCTCCTTTGACAATCCATCTAAAAATCAAAGTACTATGTATTAGATCTCCTAATGATGGAAAATTCCCTGGCCCCAAGGATGCAGATGTGGACTGATTCTTAGCTACTTCCTCCCTGCATTAGTATCTATGTCCATTAGCAGTAAAAATGCTGCTTATAGAAAAGTTATCACCATCAATTTGTTATTCTATGTCACTGAAGTATAGAAGTATCATTCACCATTTCAGCCATATCTAAAATATGACAGTGTGCATTATCATAAAGCTGACCTGTTTTTATTCCACTTCATCTAACAGTATTACTGGAGATACTCCTTACAGAGATAAGCTAATTTCTCCCCATGTCATCTTTAATATTTGACTCTGAACAGAATTTTAGGCATGAAAAACACTTCTTAAAATGCAAACTAGGTATTACTGTGATATTCAAAATATTACATTATTTTTTAATGTGAGCAGGGGGCTGAAGCCCTAGAGGAAACTAAGGGACAGCAGAGGGACTTTAGTACCCATGTCCAAGTGAGCTAGGATAGAAAAAGTGCATCTATCTCTGGGATCCAGGGCAGCAACAAGAGGCTAGAAACTCAGAAACACTGGCTTGCCACTTTGTTAGAACAAACTAATATTATGACTGGGGTCAGACGGAGGAGTAGAAAGCTAGAAGAAGGAGGAAATTAAAGCACAGACTTGGCATATAAGCAGAAATAAAAGGTTTGTTTTACCAGAGCTTAAAATAAGGAGAAAATTCCTCCAAAGGTGAGCTCCTCAGTGTAAGGAACTATGCCTAGATCGCACACACACACACACACACACACACACACACACACCACATATCTGTCATGACAGTCAATGTCTAACAGTAAGCGAAAGACTATCACCAATGGTTTACTTGAGAACCCAGATCTCATCCCTACTCTTATTACACTTGATTTTATTTTTCATTTTTATTGTATTTTGAAGTTTTAAATTTAGATATTATTTGTGGGTTGATCTTAAGGATTCAGTTCAATGACTTGACAAATGCATATACTATGTTACCAGGACCAGCCACTGAGTATATGACCTGTGCAGGCATGCAGGACCCTGTGTGCAGAAGGACTCTACACTTGGGTTAATGCTTTGCTAATGCCATTTTGAAAATCGTAATAACTTTTTACTTAGAAGCTTCCTATTTTCATTTTACCCCCACACATCTGTCAGTTTGCCACACTGTGGAGGCTTGTGTGTTGCTATGAGGCTGAAAGATATGCCACTGGTATCTCAGACACCAGCAGGGCTACCCATGGTGGACAGGTTTCAGCTGAGCTTCCACACTAAGACAGACTAGGGAGTAGGAACTGGCAAACCACTCCTGAAACAACTAGGTGTTGAAAACCCTATGGATAGCAAAGAAACACTGTCAGATATAGTGCCAGAAAATGAGCCCCCCAGGTTGGAAGGCACTCAAAAGATTACTGAGGAAGAGTTCCCTCCTCAAAGTAAAGTCTACCTTGATGACAGAAATGGAGTTAAGCCCCAGGGATTTCCACTTGCTGATGTAGCACAACTCAAAATGAGGAGAAAAAACTGAAAATATCCATTAATAATTGGAACATGGAATGTACCTACTATGAATCTAGGAAAATTAGAAATCGTTAAAAGAGAAATGGAGCATATAAACATTCTACGCATCAGTGAAATAAAATGGACAAGCGTGGGCTATTTTGACTCAGATAATAATATGGTCTACTATGCTGGGAATGATAAACTAAATAGAAATGGGGTTGCATTCATCATCAAAAAAGACATTTCAAGATCTTTCATGAAATACAATGTTGTCAGTGATAGAATAATATCCATATGCCTACAAGGAAGGCCAGTTAATATGACTATTATTCAAATTTATGCACCTACCACTAAGGCCACAAATGAAGAAAGGGAAGATTTCTACCAGCTTATGCAATCGGAAATAGATCAAACATGCAATCAAGACATACTGATAGTCACTGGTGACTGGAATGCAAAGGTTGGAAACAAAGAAGAAGGCTCAGTACTTGGAAAATATAGTCTGGGTGACAGAAACGAAGCTGGAGATAGCATGATAGAATTTTGTCAGACCAATGACCTTTTCATTGCAAATACATTTTTTCAGCATCATAAATGGAGACTATACACATGGACTTCACCAGATGGAACATATAGGAATCAAATTGACTACATATGTGGAAAGAGATGATGGAAAAGCTCTGTACAAAATGTCAAAACAAGACCAGGTGCTGACTGTGGATCAGACCATCAACTTCTCATATGCAAGTTCAAACTGAAGCTGAAGAAAATTAGAGCAAGTATACGAGAGCCACACTATGACCTTGAGTATATCCCACCTGAGTTCAGAGACCACCTCAAAAATAGGTTTAATGCATTAGAGACAAATGACAGGAGACCAGAAGAGTTGTGGCATGACATAAAGGATATCATTCAAGAAGGAAGCAAAAAGTTCTTAAAAAGACAAGAAAAAAAGAAAAGACCAAATTACATGTCAAAAGAGACACTGGACCTTGCCCTCAAAAGTTGAGCAGCTAAAGCAAAAGGAAGACATGAGGAAGTTAAGGAACTAAACAGAAGATTTCAAAAGGCAGCTCAAGAAGACAAAAACAAATATTATAATAACATATGCAAAGAGCTGGAGGCAGAAAACCAAAAGGGAAGATCACGCTCTGTGTTTCTCAAGCTTAAGGAAGTGAAGAAAAAATTCAAGTCTCGAGTGGCAGCAGTGAAAGATTCTACAGGGAAAATATTAAATGATGCAGGAAACATCAAACAAAGATGGAAGGAATACACAGAGTCATTATACATAAAAAGAATTGGCTATCTTGCCTTCTATAAGTTTTAAAGTATCTGGTTTTATGTTGAGATCTTTTATCCATTTTGAGTTAACTCTCATGTATATTGAGAGATGTGGGTCCACTTTCATTTTTCTGCATGTGGATGACCATGTTTCCCAGCACCATTTGTTGAAGAGGCTGTCCTTTTTCCAGTTTGCTTGCTTTGCTCCTTTGTCAAAAATAAGGTGGCTATAGGTGTGTTGAGGTATATCTGGGTCTTCTATTCTGTTCCAGATGTCTTCAGGCCTATTTTTGTGCCAGTACCAAGCTGTTTTTGCAACCACTGCCCTGTAGGATAGTTTGAAGTCAGGGATTGTGATTCCACCTGCATTAGATTTACAGCTTAAAAGTGTTTTGGCTATATGTGGTCTTTTTTGGTTCCATATGAATTTTTGGATCATTTTTTCTATTTCTGTAAAATCAGACAGTGGAATTTTAATGGGTATTGCATTAAATCTATAGATTGCTTTTGGTAGGATAGCCATTTTTACAATATTAATTCTCCCTATCCAGGAGCAGGGGAGGTCTTTCCATTTTTTAGTGTCCTCTGCTATTTCTTTCTTTAATGCTTTGAAATTTTCTTGTAGAGATCTGAAGGGTCTTTGGTTAGATTGATTCCAAGGTATTTAATTCTCGGTGGACTATCATGAATGGTATATTTCCTGAAATTTCCTTCTCTTCTTGTTTGGAATTGGTGTAAAGAAAAGCTATTGATTTTTGTGTGTTAATTTTGTAGCCTGCAACTTTGCTGAAGGAGGCAAGATAGGCAATACACTCCATCATATAGGCATAGGAAGGTATTTCCTTAATAGGACTCCAATTGCTCAAGAAATTGCAACAAGAATAGATAAATGGGATCACATGAAATTAAAAAGCTTCTGCACAGCAAAAGAAACAATTAACAGAGGCAAGGAAACCCCCACGGAATGGGAAAAAATCTTTACATTTTATACATCAGACAAAGGTCTAATTACTAGAATTTATAAAGAACTCAAGAAAAAAACTCCCCAAAAACCAAACAACCCAAAACACAAATGGGCAAAGGAACTGAATAGACAGTTCTCAAATGAAGAGGTCCATAAAGCCATGAAACACAGGAAAAAGTGCTCAACATCCCTAGCCATTAGGGAAATGCAAATCAAAACAACTCTGAGATTTCACCTTACACCAGTAAGAATGGCCAAGATCAATAAAACAAACAACAACAAATGCTGGCGAGGTTACGGGGAAAAGAGAACACTCTTACATTGTTGGTGGAGCTGTAAATTGGCGCAACCACTGTGGAAATCAATATGGAGGTACCTCAAAAAACTAAAAATAGATCTACCATATGACCCAGCTATAACACTATTGGGAATTTACCCAAAGGGAGATGGGTCATCATACCACAGAGACACCGGCATCTCCGTGTTCAATGCAGCGCTTTTCACAATAGCAAGGATATGGAATCAACCAAAGTGCCCTTCAACAGAAGAATGGATAAAAAAACTATGGTATATATACACAATGGAATACTACTCAGCAATCAAGAAAAATGAAATAAGGTCATTCGCAGCAAAATGGATGGAATTAGAGAAAATTATTTTGAGTGAACAAACACGAGCTTAGAAAGAGAAACAACACATGTTCTCACTCACATGAGGGAGCTGACTCAAAATTACAAGAAGGAAAAATCCTATTCAAAGTTCGGATCATAATAAAAGGGGGGGGAAGAGCAGAATGATGTCAATATAAATGGACTAGAAATCGCATGTAATTGTTCTAACAAGATAAAAACAAAGACCACTACAGGAAAAGTTTCTATCTTAAACAGAACTGGAACCCAAGGACATATAGAAAAAAACTACTAAGTAAAAGATAGAGAAGACTTAGATGGGAAACTTAGATGGGAAGGGTGGGAGGGGGAAAGCATAGGGGAGGATAAGTGGTAACCTATATGAATGATGTTTATCAAAATGCATAAATGGAAATGTCACAACGAAAAGCATGTCAAAATAAATCACATTAAGATGTACATTAAAATTTCTAATAAAAAAAAAAAAGAATTGGTAGATGACCAACCATTCCAAGAGGTTGTATATGAAGGGAACCAATAGTATTGAAGGAAGAAGTGGAAACTGCCTTGAAAGAACTGGTAAAACACAAGGCTCCAGGAATTGATGGGATTCCAATAGAGATGTTTCAACAAACAGATGCACCACTAGGATGTTAATGTGTTTATGCCAACACATTTGGAAAACAGCTACTTTGCCAACTAACTGGAAGAGATCCATATTTGTGCCTATCCCCAAAAAAGGGCATCCAACTGAAAGTGCAAACTATCGGACAATATCATTAATATCACACACAAGCAAAATTTTACTAAAGATCATTCAAATTCAACTGCAGCAGTATATAGACAGGGAATTACTGGAAAATCTAGTGGAACTCAGAAGAGGGTGGGGAACCAGGGACATCATTGCTGATGTCAGGTGGATATTAGCCAAAAGTAAAGAATATCAGAAAGATGTCTATCTATGTTTTATTGACTATGCAAAGGCATTTGACTGTGTGGATCATAATAAATTATGGATAACACTTCAGAGAATGGGAATACCAGAGCACCTAATTGTACTCATGAAAAATCTGTACATAAACAAGAAGGCAGTTGTTCAAATAGAACATGGAAACACTGCCTGGTTTAAAGTTGAGAAAGGTGTGTGTCAGGGCTGTATACTTTCACCCTATCTCTTCAATTTATAAGCTGAGCAAATAATCCGAGAAGCTGGACTTCATGAGGAAAAACAGGGCATGGGGATTGGAGGAAGACTCACTAACAACCTACATTATGCAGATGACACAACTCTGCTTGCTGAAAGTGAAGAGGATTTAAAACATTTACTGATGAAGATCAAAGATCATAGCCCTCAATATGGGTTGCAACTAAACATCAACAAAACAAAAATCCTTACAACTGGGTCAGTACACAACTTCATAATAAATGGAGAAAAGATTGAGGTCGTCCAAGATTTTGCTTTGCTTGGCTCTATAATCAACACCCATGGAAGCAGTAGTCATGAACTCAAAAGACACATTGCTCTAGGAAAAGCTGTGGCAAAAGATCTCTTTAGAGTATTGAAAAGCAGAGATATCATATTGAAGAGGAAGGTACATCTGACTCATGCCATGGTATTTTCAGTCACAACATATGGTTGTGAATGCTGGACATTGAACAAGGGAGACAGGAGAAGAATTGTTGCTTTTGAATTATGGTGCTGGAGACATCTATTGAATATACCATGGACTGCCAAAAGAACCAACAGATCTGTCCTGGAGGAAGTGCAACCAGAGTGCTCCTTGGAAGCATGAATAGCCAGACTGCGTCTTACATATTTTGGACATGTAGTCAGGGGAGATCAATCCCTAGAGAAAGACATCATGTTTGGGAGAGTGGCAGGTCAACACAAAAGAGGAAAACCCTCCACCAGATGGATTGACCCAGTGTCTGCAACAATAGGCTTAAACATAAATAAGATTGTTTGCCTGGCACAGAATTGGCAAGTGTTTTGATCTGCTGTACATAGGGTTGCTATGAGTCAGACATTACTTGATGGCACCTAACAACAAAAACAACCATTTTCATTTTGCACTGAGTTCTGCAAATTTTGTAGCAGGTCCTTTGTGTAACCCACACCTCTATCTACAGAACATGTTGATACAGAACATGTTGATCACCCCAGAAGATTGTTTTATGCCTTTAATCATAGAATACGTTTACCAGTTCTAAAAGTTCTAGGATAAACAATATGTTCCCATTTATAAAGGGGATTTACCTCTATACATAGAATCCAGTGACAGAGTCAGTATAGAAACCAATGACCAGTTTTTGGTAATATCTTTTCACAGTCTGATCTTCCTAGAATATAATAGGAGCTGCATAATTTTGTGGGGCTGGGATTTGGCTCAGTTGGTAGAGCGCCACACTGTACTCTCTGAGGCCCCAGGTTCAATACTCAGCATAGCAAAATGGGAGAAGGATATGGCAATCCATTCCTGAAGCAATCTCAAACCAATCAGCCGTTGAAAACTCTATGAATAGCAGAGAAGCACTAGCATAGTGCTGGGCATGGCACAGTGTCAAGGAGTATTTCATTCTGTTGTACATAGGGTTGCTATGAGTTGGACCTGACTCGACAGCACCTAACAGCAATAATTTTACATGGCTAAGTAAATGAATTAATTATAGTGATTCCCTGGACTTTAAAGATCTGGATCTTCAAGGTCAATGCTTTGACCAAGTGTTTATTTTTCTCTGGAACACAGGCAGATCTGAAATATAGTTCTTTTAAGGAGTGAAATCTAGAGATCAAATAAGAATATATATGTTTATGTGTATATATATATACATATATATATCATATGATTTGTCACTTCCTATGTTATATTACCATAAATAAGTTCAAATGTAACAACTTTGAAAAATTTACAAAAACACTTTAAAACAGTGGTACCCAACCTTTTTGGGGTCAGGGACCAAACAGTTTCATGGAAGACAATTGTTCCATGGACGGAGGTGAGGGAAAAGTAGTGCAAGTTATGGGGAGAAGCTATAAATACAGATGAAGCTTCACTCACTTGCCCACCACCCACCTCCTGCTGTGTAGCCTCATTCCTAACAGGGAGTTGGACCCTTGTTTTAAAAAGAACAATTACCATTACACATTATTTTAATGGGAGCCTATAATATTATCACATGTATGAAATCAATCTGGCAACATTTGCTTAATTCCTGATGCATTATTTTCGCCTGTGAATTCTAGGGTAGAGACTGACAAGTAAGATTAACAATAATAGTAATAACAAGTCAGTTTGGCAGCTAATCTTAATCAAACACTTAATTACCAGGCAATGTGCCACGGGTTCCTCATTGGTGTGAGACCTGGTCAGATGATTCAGCATCTTCACATAACAATTAGAATAATGACTGTAGGTTGCTAGGTTGATTGTGAGGATACTGGGATAATGTGCCTAAAATGCTTAGCACAGTACCTAGCAGAAAATAAGTCCTTGGCAAACACTGGCTACTGTTACCATTAGGTTATAATTTAATCAAAACAACACCCACTTTGAAAGATAAGGAAACATAACTTACAGACACTGATGAACTTGCCAGGTAAATAGTGCCACATAAGGGAGTTAGGACTAACCCAAGTCCTTCTCACTCTAAATTCTTGTGTTTTTTCTCAAATAGTGTTTTTATGGAAGGGCAAAATATGTACTTTACAGGTGAAAACATAAACCACAGCTGTTGTTGTTAGGTGCCCTCAAGTTGGGTCCAATTCATAGTGACCCTATGTACAAGAGAATGAAACACTCCTCAACTCTGTGTCAGGTACACGGTCTTTTTTATAGTTAAGCCCAATCTTGAAGGTATGTGTCAATCCATTTAGTTAAGAGTATTCCTTTTCTTCATTGATCTGTGACTCTTCTAAATATGATGTCTTTCTCCAGGGATTGGTCCCTGCTGACTACATGTACAAAATACATAAGATGCAGCCTAGCCATCCTTGCTTCCAAGGAGCGCTCTGGTTGCACTTCTTCTAGGATGTATCTGTTGATTTTAATCTCCTCCCTCCTTTTAATCTTACTCTCTTCTTCCCTCCATTCCATGCCAGTGGCTGCTTTCCTAAGCACCAGGTCACTTCCAACACAATTTCTGCTGGTCAGTGTCCTGGGGTCCAGAAAGTTGGGGACCAGCTGTGCGGGGCAAAGAGAAGATATCCAGCAAAACACTCTAAGTTTGCAAGTTAAAATTTCCTAATTTAAAGGCAGGAGCCTTCATCTCGTGCCACTGTGGTGTCCAATCCCTTCAGATCTTGGAAGCTAAGCAGGCTCGGGCCTGGTTAGTCCTTGGATGGGAGATCACCTGGGAACACCAGGTTCTGTAGGCTTGAGAGAAGAACTGGACAACCCACTCCCCCCAAAACAATCAGCCATTGAAAGTCCTATGAATAGCGGAGAAGCACTGATAATAGTTTTTTGCCTGTTGTACATAGTGTCACTATAAGTCATATGCCTACTCGACGGCACCTAACAACAACAACAACAACAACAACAACAATTTTAAGGCAAGTAATCTGTGAAAACTGGGTTAAATTCAAAAGACAAGCATAGATATCTCACCTAAACTCAAAGAACAGAAACATTTTCATGGATAAAGGTAGTCTTGCTCATCCTTGCTATGTGATACAACTCCAAAAGTACTGCTTTGTCATACAAGCAGCTTAATTACAATCTCAAATTGTGTTTGATCTGAGTCTACTCAACAAAAAGATCAGAAAATGCTGATTTGCCTAGTTCACTGCTTGCTGAAAAGCATGCAAAAAGTCGCTTGACCAGACTTGCAAAGTAAATCCTGGCACTAGAAGATAAAAGCACAACTAGCAAACTTGAGGTGATAGGCAAATAAATAATTCACACATCTGTGTAGAAAAATAATGTGGAACCAGTTACATATTATTTTTGTACAAAGATCCATGAAATATTCTTTTCTAAAATATTAAAAGGATGAGCAAGATCATATTTATCCATCAAAACGTTTCTGTTCTTTGAGTCCAGGTGAGATATGTATGCTTGTCTTTTAAATTTAATGCAGATATCACAGATTACTTGCCTTTGAATTAGGAGGTTTAAATTTGAAAATTTGGGGTGTTCTAGATATCCTGTCTTTGCCCCTCACAGCTGGTCCCCACTCTCCCCACCTCAGGACACTGACCAGCAGGAATTGTGCTGGGAGTGACCTGGTGCCCTGGTGCTTAGCAAAGCAGCCACTGGCATGGAATGGAGGGAGGTAAGTCAGTAAGATCAAAGGGAGGGAGGAGATTAAGGTCAGGCACTTATTATCTTTCTCCTTTCTTCTGGGTCACCTTATGTTGGCTGCATCTTCCCCTGAAGGCCATTCCATACAGATCTGTCCTGCACCTTTAGTAGCCAGGATGCAGTTGTTGTTGTTGTTGTTAGGTGTCCTCGAGTTGGTATCCCGACTCATAGCAACCCTCATAGGGTTTTCAATGGCTGACATTTTCGGGATTGCCTTGGGAGTGGATTGCCAGGTCCTTCTCCTGTTTTTGCGGTGCTGGGAATTGAACTCAGGACCTCAGAGACTGCAGCGCAGCTGCTCTACCAACTGAGCTAAATCCCAGCCCAGGATGCAGTAATGCCTCTGGTATCACCAAGTCAGATAACTCACTCTCCCTTGCTCCTTTGCCTGCATTTCCCAGAGCATGTCATTTTTATTCCTGAGACAGAAATAAAAAGATTCCAAAGTCAAATTAATTTCACAGACTGGGTCAAGCAAAATTAAGTGGGTTTCTTACTTTTTATTTCATGCTTTTTTGGAGGTGTGGGTGTTCACTGATAATCTCCAGGAGCAGAAGCAGCATTTCCTAAGTTTTCTTTTTTCTCTAGAGCATCTTCTAAGACTGTCAGGACAGAATCAAGGCAGGACATTAGTTGAGTGATGAAGAAGGTGCCAATGCAGAAGACTTTGATGAGAGTAAAGCTGCTGGTGACCACAGGCTCTCACCCTGCTCTGGCTGGAATGCCTCAAATAGGATCCTGGGAAGGTGTCAGGAGAGGCTGAGCTGTGCTTGCCAATCTTGTGATGATCTCTAGCTATTGGATTCAACTAATTGGTATTTTCCCCAACTCCTTCCTAGTGGGGATGTCTATTACTGGCTGTCACTTCTCATCACATTCTCTTACAGTGATTCATTACTTTCTTCTCTCTTCTGGCCAACATGGCATTTGCAATGACACTAGCCAGTTGTCTTTTTCAAATGAACTAATATAAAGATATTTCAAAATATTCTTTCATCAATCTTTTCACTGTTTACCCTGTTATTTCTCCAGGGCTTCTGGGCTTTGGTGCCCATGAGAACTGAGTTTTATTGTGATTATAAGCCAATGAGACAATGCTTTCCTTTTGGCCATTAAATGATCTCAAATACGTTATGAACTATTTTTATTGTTTTGGATTAATAGCTTTTTTGCTAATTTCCATGTTCAGTGTTGTTTTGGAAAATTAATAGTGCCAGACATCTGAAAGTCAGATCACCACCGAGCTGCACATGCTATTTTTATTTCACTTATTCTGTTTGATTCAATTCAGTTCATTTTTACTAATATGCAGTTCTCTTTCAAAATATGTTCACATTCTAATTAGTTTTGAATAGCACTAAATACTCTCAGCATGCAATGGCTTATTTTTCCATTCTTGGATGAATTTATCTATTTACAAAAGACATACAACTTTATAGCTCGAAACCTAGACATAGTAATGATTACCTAACTCTTTTCCCTTATATCCCCTAATTATTTCTGTTAGGGAGTCTTAACCTCAGAAAACTTATTTAATAGAGGCCTATATGCAGGAAAGTCCTAGACTAAAACCATGTGGGATCAGAGGTTTGCTTCTGATTTCACGACAGCCGTGTACACAGGTGGTAGTTTCCCTCTTGCCTTCTTCCTCTTGAGAGCCTCTGCCTCTGTTGCCGGGTGTTTGCCCCTGGAAAAGTGCCCAAGGCTTTCCCTTTCTCCCATCTCTGCCAGTATCCCGAGAGCCACAAGAGTTCGCGCCCCTCGCCTAAGGGTCCTGAGTGAATTGTGTTTAATATCTGTGTGCACCACAACACCACCCATAGGAACATCCAGGCCGGACCGGGAGGCCCCACATAGACTATTTCGTGCTATTCATAGATATTTCTCTACCTATATCAGTTAAAGTTCCAACCCAGTAGAAGACAGAAAACAACTCAAAAGAATCAAGAGAATTGAAACATTCAAGAAACTTATGGAGGTGTGTGTGTAAAGTTCAAAGAATCTCTAAGGAATTTTGAGGCACTTGAACACTAACAAGAGCAACAGCCACTTTTACCTCCCCAGTCTTGAAGCCCTGGAATCCAATAAGAACTGGAGCCAAGGAGGAGGGACTGGCCAATTGGACATTTGTGCTAACAGAGGGAGTTGCTGCCAGAAACATGGCCCAAGCCTCAACCCTTCAATCCCACTGGTGCTTCTCAATGGAAGCCAGCTGGCCAGGGATTCTGGGCAATGGGATTCATAGGATAGAACTGCCAGGGCAGATAGGCCAAAGAGGATCAAAAATGGATCTGAGTGCCAGATTAAGCAGAGAACAACCAGGAGGCCAGTCCTTAGGGAGGTTTCCTCCAATACAGTTCCCTTGGATTAGAAGTAACAACTGCCTCGCTTGAAGCTGCCCAGTTGCCTCTCTGGACCCAGTCTATTCTCCTGGCACTGAGCCCTGTGGTCTCCAGGTCCTGATCATCCTGGGCAGGCTTTCCCTGAGTCAGCCTTTGCTCTTTGACCATTAAACCTTGAGTCTAAGGGAAAATATTTTCCATAGACTCTTTTTCACATGACAGTGATTTTTGGCAACCTTAAGGACCAGTTTCCACACAAATGATCAGGTCAGCTACAAAGCTGATCTAAATCAAACATTAAGATTGTTGAAGTAACCACTTAGATGTTTTTCTGTCTTGGTTTTGATCATAAGAGCAAGATGATAGGATGGCAGAGGTCTTAGAAAGGGAACAAAAGATAGATACCAAGGAATGGAAAGTAGGGAGATAAATTTTGGGGAGATAATTCACCATAAGTCCCTTGTATTTCTGCAAGTCTTAAAAGCAAAGGCACTGATTGTCCTTTGTTCTACACCATATCTTCAGGAATGTTTGCAAAGCCTTGGAAGATACAGTGTTTTTCACCAAAGTAGAAGATAGATTTGCTTACTGCCCATCAGAAAACATTCCTTTCCCTGAGCTCAGGATCCTCTTCTATAACCTAACCTGCTGTATGTATATGTATGTGTGTCACCTGGCCCTCTTTGCATTATCTTATGGGAATTATATGGGAATTAGGGCTCAGGAAATGGCATAGGTATTAGCTGTGATAAATGGTATAACAAACCAAGCATTGAGCTATGCTTTGTCTCTAACCTAGGAGACTTGTGTCTTCTACCAGCATACTATGAACTGTATGTTTCTGTTCTCCCAAAATTCATATGCTGAAGCCCTCATGTTAAATGTGATGGTATTTGGAAGTAGGGACTTTGGAAGATAATTAAGAGCATGCTAGTGAAGCTTCTATGCTAGGATTAGTGCTTAGTATGGTTTGAATGTGTTCCCCCAAAACCATTTTTCATAAACTTAATCCCTAATGCACAAATGTTAGGAGGGGAGACTAGTGGGAGATATTTAGATCATAAGGGTTTCACCTTCATGAGCAGACTAATGTTAACTACATAAGGACTTGAACCTGTGAGCTTCATATCTCTCTTCTCTCTTCTCTTCCTCTTCTTCTTCTTCTTCTTCTCCCCCCCTTCTTTATTTTTGCCTTTTCACCATGTTTGACCCAACACGAAGGCCTTCCCCAGTTGCTAACCCCTGGATTTTGGACTTCCCAATCTCTAGAACTGTGAGCTGATAATTTCTTTTCCTTATAAATTACCCAGTCTGTGGCATTCTGTTATAGCAGTACAAGATGGACTAAGGTGGTGCCTTTCAAAGGTGACAAAGATACCAGAGCTTTCTCTCTCTTTGTGCCATGTGAAAATATAGCAAGAAGGTGTCCATGTGCATATCAAGAAGAGGGCTCCCACCAGGAACTTGATCAGCTGGCACCTTGATCTTGGACTTCCAGCCTCCAAAACTGAGAAATAAACTTCTGTTGTTTAAGCCACCCAGTCTGTGATCACTTTTTTCTTAAAGCAGCCTGAACAGCATCAATGAAATTATAGCAGGCTAACTAAGGTAAAACCTCAAACTCTTCACAATTCTTGACAGGCACTTCCAGCTTAATAATATAGATGTCTTCAGACCATGACTGATATAAGAGCCATACCAATGGGGAGCACTGTCTATTTTAAGAGATTTTCTTGGTTAATTCCAAATTTTGATCTTGTCCCACAATAAAAAAATTCAAATTTTAAAAAATATATAATATTTTACTTAAGTTATATAAATGCCTATATGAAATGTGGAGTTTATTTCACCACTGAGATAACACATCAGCTTTACACACTGCAACATTTCCAGTAGACTAAACAAAAGCCCCATCCCTGAGATACACACATATACATATATGCACATACATATACATATGCACACACACAAGCACCACATGAACACATGTACACACATAGTCTATAAGACTAGATAATGTTCTGGAAGTAATTATCAAGGAAACAAAAACTGGTTTTTTTTTAAAGTAGCCTCAAAGAGTAGCAGCAGATGTGACATCTTGCTCAGCAAAATGTCTCTAGCTGTTAGAAGCCCTAATAGGAAACACAAGCTGTATGTGTCATGTTCTTGTAAAGAATGCTCTTATTTGATCCAGAACACTTCATTCTTATACTGCTACCACCCTTTGATTCTTCTGACTCACATCACTTTAGCAGCACTTGCAACAATAGCCAATGCCATGTACTCTAAGGAAATATGTATAAGCAAAGGGCTTTCTGGCTTTTGAACAAAGAGATTCAGCAAAGATTCAACCTGATGTTAAGGTAATGGGTTGTGTGGGTGTGGTGTGGAATGGTATCTTAGCTTTGGCTTTCCAGGCAAGCCTATTCCCTCACTGTCACCCTGTGTGTGCCAAATCAGGCAAGATTTAGAGGATTTCAGGCAAAATTCCAGTTCCTCAAAACGTAAGGCAACAATGAAAACTATAATTTATAGTTCACTCTTTGTGTAAGCATTGCATACTACTTACATTCTTTTTATAAAATTATCATAAACTTTTCCATCTCTGAGGAAAAATAGCTTAATATCTTGATATATGGGAGAGCCTGTGGTAGCATGAAGAACTAAAATATATGTATGTACAACTAAAAAAAAAAGCTAGTGTACTGAAGACTTAACCATCTTTGATCTCAAAATGGTATGTTCCTCCCCATTGTGGCTGTAAAAGTCTTAACCAAGAAAGAAACATAGTGTAATGAAAATAACAAAAGCAGGATTTGTATTTAGAGTGAGGCAAAGTTAGCTTCCCATCTTAGTTTCTCACTTACTAGTTGTGTGACTTTAACCAAGATAATCTAGTTTCTTGATCCATAATAAAAGAGAAAGTTTCTAAAAATAGTTGCTACAAAACATTACTAAAAACATAAAGTGATATAATCCATCACTTTGTGGAATATAGATAGCATTCTGTGGTAGCTGATGTCATCATTATCATTTATTACTAGTATCATTAACCATTGTTCTCTGTTACCCAGAAAATGGTTAACAGATATCCATTCTCTCCAATTAAATCAAATTTAAATGATGTGTCTGACTACAAAAGCAAACAGATCCTTTACACTTGGATGTTGAGTCTCAGTCAGAAGAAAGCAATAGTGAAGGAAGTTCTGTATGTGTGTATACAAATATGGGAGAGAAGGAATATGCATGTATTTTTCAAAGGTATGTTTAATATACCTACTATTTTACAACACAAACCATTGACATTAAAATATGGCAAATTATCTTGGAGGCTGAGAGTCTGAAAAGACAAGAGAGAAGTTTGTTCTCCACATCACAGGAGCAATATGGATTAAAAGTAGAAGCTTAGAGAACACATGTGAGCCTGAGATTTAGGAACCAGAATTTGTCATTTCTACTGTCTTGGCTGACATGGCTGTTTTCTTTGTCAACACAAATGAATAGTTCAAGTTAACCATTTATCAAATTAAAGGAGCACACACATTTCTTAAGTCCAGTGCCATATGTAATTTCTAGGAAGAGAGATCATCTCCAGGCCTAACCCTCCTGAAAAATTCTCATAAATGTTTATCCATATGGATCCATTTTTCTTCCTACTTTGTGTAAAATGTCCCAGGCCTGACCAAAGGGATTGCAATTTCTCTCAACACAAATAACCTCTGGAGACTCAACAGAGTAATGAAAGACCATCTCCACAGACAGGGAAAGGGTGATTGACCTCCAGGGTAGACTCTTGCAGATGATTGACAAGTTGTATGTCATTTAGCATGCCAGGAGGGATTTCTTGGGAGAGAAATTTGTTTATTCTCCCTTAGATAGTCTATAGCATTCATAAAACAGATGTCTGCAAAGTAGTGCCAGTGAGCTTACAAACAAATATGAAATTAGTCACTCATAAAGCAGATTCACACATTTCTTTGATGGACTGCAAGACTCTGATTTTGAGTACTAATTCATGTTTTAATACATTTTAGGGGCTTTCAACCATTGGAGACTACTTTTGGCTATTGGACTATTAATTATAGTACAAAACAAAATTCTATGAGAGAGTGAATAAAAAATTTGTCCTTTAAGTTATACAAAGAAGCAAAAATTCCCTCCAGGAAATTCATACTCTAATTATAAACTTTCTGGTTTTGAAAAGTTTTGAAAAACTTTGTCTCTTCTATAAAGTCAAAAATCTTTGGTTTGGCTTCATTTCTTTTTTCCCATTCAGAACATATGGGAATAGTCCCAAACCATCAAAGCAGCTGGTCCTTTCAAAATCAGAAAAAAAAAATGATTTTTTCTGATGCTACTAACACCATAGAGAAAGGAATCCACACTGATGGCAAAACAGCTGTTCTGATTTCTGAAGGCTAAGGCAAAGACTAAGGCAACATGTTTTCCTACTTAAATTACAGTTTTGGAAAAGAGAGAGATCAATCATTGTTTATAAATTGACTTGTAATAGTATCAGTTGTCCTCTTTCAACTTAGTCCATTTAAAATGTTTCCAAACATTGAGGAGATTATCACACAGCCCAAGTGTTCACATTTTGACTGACTGTCTCAGTTTGCATTTAAATGGTTGGCATCTTTTAGGATGCACAGTTTTTCTGGAAGTTACTACACTGCATGTTCTCTCAAATATTTCTAGTTGTACATGGCAAGACATCAACAAATGTTAATGCTAAGGGAAAAAGATACCACTTAACAAATTGAAAAGGTATGTTCAGAATTTAAACAATACTCGAAATCATATATGCTCCAGGGGTAAAATGCAACTTAATGTTCTGGTCTAGGCTGTCTTCATCCAGGATGCCACAGGATTGCATCAAATCTCAACTGCTGTCTTAACCACTCTCAGCTTTCCTGCACAAAGGTGACAAACTTTCCTACACACAATGTCCACAGCTCAAAACTGAATCTGCAAATGTATTCCTCCAACATTTTTTGATATAATGATCTACTTCTTAGCAGAGATGGGGAAAGACTGAAGGGAAATTACTTCCCTTTATTCAAAAGGATGAAGTCTAACAAACCCTTTTTTTTTTTTTTTTTTTTTTTTTTTTTTTTGGTAGGTAGTACTTGGGGGCTGAATCCAGGACCTCAAACATACTTTGCAAGCATTCTACCACTGGGCTTATTTTTTATTTTTTATCTTGAGACCGGTTCTCACAAAGTTACACAGGCTGCCTCTGGCTTTGAACCTGCGATCCTCCTGCCTCTGCCTCCTGAGTCTCTGGAGATAAAGGCATGAGCCACCACACCTGGCCTCCAAACTCTTAACACATATTTGACTAAGAAAATATCTAAATATTCAAGAATAAAGAATCTATGTGATCCGTACCCATCCACACTCTGGCAAGAGTCGGCAAGAGTGCCATAAGTCAGCTCTATGTGCCCATTTATTGATATAACCCACAGGGCACCAAAATGTTTGCTACTACTCAGCAAATTTATGCATCAGGTTTACGAGTTAGTGGTTTGGCAATAAAAAGGAGGCCAATTTCTTTGTTATGCACCTTGCTTTGTGTCACCTTGCAGTGAAAATTACTATATTTAAGCTCTTGCTATGTGTCAAAAATGTAATTCAATGTTTTTTCAATAATATTCACATTGATACTTATATTATGCATATTGTTGTTGTTGTTGTTAGGTGCCGTCGAGTCAGTAGCCAACTCATAGTGACCCTCTGTACAACAGGGGAAACACTATTGTCAGTGCTTCTCTGCTGGTTCATAGGGTTTTCAATGGCAGATTAATTTTTGGGAGGAGGTTGCCAGGTCCTTCTCCTAAGCCTACAGCTTCTGGTGTTCCCAGGCGGTCTCCCATCCAGGTACTAACCAGGCCCGACCCTGCTTAGCTTCTGAGATCTGGCGGGATCGGATGCCACAGGGCTACAGCTGCAGGCATACTATGCATATAGTCCTGGTGAAATTACTCCACTTTACAAAAGGGTGAACTTAGAAAGTTTTATTGTTAGGTTGTTAGGTGCCGTCAAGTCAAGTCCAACTCATAACGACCCTATGTACAGCAGATCAAAACACTTGCCGATTCTGTGCCAGGCAAACAATCTTATTTATGATTAAGCCCATTGTGGCAGACACTGTGTCAATCCATCTGGTGGAGGGTTTTCCACTTTTGTGTTGACCTGCCACTCTTCCAAACATGATGTCCTTCTCCAGGGATTGTTCTCTCCTGACTACATGTCCAAAATATGTAAGATGCAGTTTGGCCATTCTTGCTTCCAAGGAGCACTCTGGTTGTACTTCTTCTAGGACAGATTTGTTGGTTCTTTTGGCAGTCCATGGTATATTCAATAGACGTCTCCAGCATCACAATTCAAAAGCATCAATTCTTTTTCTGTCTCTCTTGTTCAATGTCCAGCTTTCACAACCATATGATGCCACTGAAAATACCATGGCATGATTCAGACACACCTTCGTCTTCAATGTGACATCTTTGTTTTTCAATACTCTAAAGAAATCTCTTGCCACAGCATTTCCTAGAGCAATGTGTCTTTTGATTTCTTGACTGCTGCTTCCACGGGTGTTGATTATAGAGCCAAGCAAAGCAAAATCTTGGACAGCCTCAATGTTTTCTCCATTTATTGTGAAGTTGTGTGTTAACCCAGTCATAAGAATTTTTGTTTTGTTGATGTTTAGTCGCAACCCATATTGAATGCTATGGTCTTTGATCTTCATCAGTAAATGTTTTAAATTG
>VMDO01009838.1:30808-74957 GCA_007922755.1 Pedetes capensis
CTTCCTCATAAAGTCCAGCTTCTCGGATTATTTGCTCAGCGTATAAATTGAAGAGATAGGGTGAAAGTATACAGCCCTGACGCACACCTTTCTCAACTTTAAACCACTCAGTGTTTCCTTGTTCTATTCGAACAACTGCCTCCTGGTTCATGGACAGATTTCTCATGAGCACAATTAGGTGTTCTGGTATTCCCATTTTGCAAAGTGTTATCCATAATTTGTTATGATCCACACAATCAAATGCTTTTGCGTAGTCAATAAAACATAGATAGACATCTTCCTGATATTCTCTGCTTTCAGCTGATATCCACCTGACATCAACAGTGATGTCCCTGGTTCCCAGCCCTCTTCAGAATCCCACTTGATTTTCCGATAATTCCCTGTCTATATACTGCTACAGTTGCTTCTGAATGATCTTTAGTAGAATTTTGCTGGTGTGCGATATTAATGATATTGTCTGATAGTTTGCACATTCAGTTGGATCCCCATTTTTGGGGATAGGCACAAATATGGATCTCTTCCATCAGTTGGCCAAGTAGCTGTTTTCCAAATCTGTTGGCATAAACATGTTAACACCTCCAGTGCTGCATCTGTTTGTTGAAACATCTCTATTGGTATCCCATCAATTCCTGGAGGCTTGTGTTTCACCAGTTCTTTCAAGGCAGCTTCCACTTTGTCCTTCAACACCATTGGTTCCTCTTCATATGCAACCTCTTGGAATGGTTGGTCATCTGCCAACTCTTTCTTGTATAATGACTCTGTGTATTCTTCCCATCTTCTTTTGATGTTTCCTGCATCATTGAATATTTTCCCTGTAGAATCTTTCACTACTGCCACTCGAGGCTTGAATTTTTTCTTTACTTCCTTAAGCTTGAGAAACACAGAGCGTGATCTTCCCTTTTGGTTTTCTGCCTCCAGCTCTTTGCATATGTTATTATAATATTTGTTTTTGTCTTCTCCAGCTGCCTTCTGAAATCTTCTGTTTAGTTCCTTAACTTCCTCATGTCTTCCTTTTGCTTTAGCTGCTCAACTTTTGAGGGCAAGGTCCAGTGTCTCTTTTGACATGTAATTTGGTCTTTTCTTTTTTTCTTGTCTTTTTAAGAACTTTTTGCTTCCTCCTTGAATGATATCCTTTATGTCATGCCACAACTCTTCTGGTCTCCTGTCATTTGTCTCTAATGCATTAAACCTATTTTTGAGGTGGTCTCTGAACTCAGGTGGGGTATACTCAAGGTCATAGTGTGGCTCTCGTATACTTGCTCTAATTTTCCTCAGCTTCAGTTTGAACTTGCATATGAGAAGTTGATGGTCTGATCCACAGTCAGCACCTGGTCTTGTTTTGACATTTTGTACAGAGCTTTTCCGTCATCTCTTTCCACATATGTAGTCAATTTGATTCCTGTATGTTCCATCTGGTGAAGTCCATGTGTATAGTCTCCGTTTATGATGTTGAAAAAATATATTTGCAATGAAAAGGTCATTGGTCTGACAAAATTCTATCATGCGATCTCCAGCTTCATTTCTGTTACCAAGACCATATTTTCCAACTGCTGGGCCTTCTTCTTTGTTTCCAACCTTTGTGTTCCAGTCACCAGTGATTATCAGTATGTCTTGATTGCATGTTTGATTTATTTCAGATTGCAGAAGCTAATAAAAGTCTTCCCTTTCTTCATTTGTGGCCTTAGTGGTGGGTGCATCAATTTGAATAATAGTCATATTAACTGGCCTTCCTTGAAGGCATATGGATATTATTCTATCACTGACAACATTGTATTTCAGGACAGATCTTGAAATGTCTTTTTTGATGATGAATGCAACCCCATTTCTCTTTAGTTTATCATTCCCAGCATAGAAGACCATATGATTGTCTGACTCAAAATGGCCTATGCCGGTCCATTTTAGCTCACTGATGCCGAGAATGTCAATGTTTATGTGCTCCATTTCTCTTTTAACAATTTCTAATTTGCCTAGATTCATACTATGTACATTCCATGTTCCAATTATTAATGGCTGTTTACAGTTGTTTCTCCTCATTTTGAGTCGTGCCACATCAGCAAGTTAAGCACCCTGGGGCTTTACTCCATTTCCATCATCACGGTAAACTCTACTTGGAGGAGGCAACTCTTCCCCAGTAGTCTTTTGAGTGCCTTCCAACCTGGGGGCCTCATTTTCAGGCACTATATCTGACAGTGTCTCTTTGCTATTCATAGGGTTTTCAATGGCTAGTTGTTTCGGGAGTGGCTCGCCAGGTCCTACTCCCTAGAAAGTTTTATATCACCTGTCATTTATCTTTAAATCCTTCAGCATGGGCAATATGGGACATATTTTTGACATTTAGTGTGATTTTGTTCCCTGGCATGGTCAGTAACAGCTGAAGTATCTCTTGGGGAAAATACATGTTACTGCTAGTCAGCACTTTAAAAGAGTAATCAAAACCCCAACCCAGAAACCAAGCCCCTAAATTTTTCATTTATCTTTATTTCTGGACAAAACCAGACCTTTCTTTAATTAGAATATTGGAAGATGTTAACATTTAACAAAAAATGGCAAGTAACCAAGTTATTTTGGGTCCTTTAACAAGATAGTTTATATAACTTTCCCAAAATAATATAGGTAGGATTTGAACACAAGTTTTTGTGACTCAAGGACCATTACTTTGAATTACTAGGTGTAATGCCCACTGACCTTACCTCCATCAACCTAGGACCTGGTTTAGTTGAATCCTTGACTAAGTAGATGATAGACAACAGAAATAAGGGCAGAAGGAAAAGGGAAAGTTCCTCCAAAAACTCTCCCACCCCTGACGCCATCACCTAATTGCTATGTGGGTGAATCAAGGTCTTACCCCCTTGTCTGTTCTCTCAAACTTGGCATATGTATTGGTTTGCTAGGGCTACTGCAACAGAATACCACAGAATATATAGCTTAGACAGAAGTTTATTTTCCCCACAGTTCTGGATAATGAAAGCCCAAGATCAGGGTGTTAGTAGGTGTGGCTTCTCCTGGTCCTCTCCCCTTGGTTTGCATATGGCCCTCTCTGATCATGTTCTACCATGGCCTTTCCTCCATGTATAAGCACTCCTGGAATCTTTTTTGTGGCCTTACATCTTCTTCTAGAAGAACACTGTAGATTAGACAAGGGCCCACCTTAATGGACTCATTTTAATTTAATTACCCTATTTCCAAAGAGCGACACATTTGGAGCTACTGAGGTTATGCTTCACCACCTGAATTTTGGGAGGGCCATAATTCAGTCCATAAGAAGATCTAATCAATCTCCAAATCCAGGACTTTTTTCATCCTTTTTTTTTTTTTACTGATATTTTTCCTCCCTTGGTTTAAGTCTTCAATATGTTCCACCGACCCAGTATAACAGTCTCCCTACAGCCTTTCACACATATATCCAAAATGTTCTTTATACCAGTGCTTTGCTGACAATTTTTGACCAAACCTCCTTTTTTGAGAAGGTGTAGTCAATATATATATAATTGTATTTATGCAAATTAATGTGCTTAGAATTTTCATCAATATATTAAATATTTCCACATCTTAATTCTTTGTGTAACTGGATGATAAATGTGATTCTCTTAATTTCGCCTCAACACCAAAGACTGAGAACCGATGCAGAAGGAAACTCCTATCTAGATGCCAAGAAAAGCTGCTAAATCATTTATAAGAATGTGCTAAGAGATGAAAAAAATTATTCTTCATGAATTAGAGATACTCATCTCTAGTTTCAGAAAGAGTAGAATTTAGCAGGAGTTTGGAGAGTACTATGGAGGCCCCATGCACATCCAGACAGAGGTGTTTCCCCATCTCCCAAGTCAACTGAGAATGCTTTATGGATACCAGTCAGATAGCTTAGAAGGTGTCCCTGGAGTTTGGGGAGCTTAAAGATTGGTATCCCCCAAGTGTCTGTGAGCTTGTCATGCTGTGGGGGCTTGCAGGTTGCTGTGATTCTGAAAGCTACTAGTATTCAGATACTAGCAGAGCCACCCATACTGGACAGGTTTCAGCGAGGCTTCCAGACTCAGACAGACTAGGGAGAAGGACTCAGAAGTCCACTCCCCAAACAATTAGCCATTGAAAACCCTACCAACATCAGAGAAGCACTATCAAATATAGTGCCAGAAAATGAGCCCCCCAGGCTGAAAGGCATTCAAAAGACAACTGGGAAAGAGTAGTCTCCTCAAAGTAGAGTCAACCTTAATGATGAGAATCAAGTAAAGCTTTGGGACCTCCATTTGCTGATACGGCATGACCCAAAGGGAGAAGAAACACAGTGGCTCCAACAAGGGGCTCAAATATAGAAAGATCATGTGCATGGCACAGTGTTGAGTAGTGTTTCGTTCTGTGTACATAGGGTCTCTATGAGTTGAACCACAACTTGACTGCCCCTAACAACAATAACAACAACAACAAACATTGGTATAAAATGCTAAAGTTAGATCAGCCCATGCAATAGAGGTGGGGGTGGGGTGGGGTGGAGTGGAGAGGAGGGATATTTCCCTGGGCATGCCTTGCATTTTTCACTTAAGAAAGATGAAGATTAATATACACATTTCCAAATGGGAAGGAGCTGGACAGGAGACATCTTGAAAAGGCTAAACAAACTCTGCAGAGGGGGGATTTCTGGGAAACTGAAGGGCAAACTGAAGAGTATTAAACAGCTGCTTTTATAGCATTCTTATAGAATAGGAATTACCATTACAGGTTCTGAGAGGATGAATCTCTGAGCAAATCTAAAGAGCACCTCATGACACTAAATCTTCATAGATTATTTCTTCCTTAATATTCATTCCAGTTATTTATTTTAAACTCTTTAGAAAAAAAAGTTTCCTTTTGTCACTGACTTATCAGTGACTTGTAAGACAAATTTTTCCCAGCAAAATAGTGCTGAGTACAAAGGCTTTTTTGAGACACAATATCTATGAGATGGCTTATTTGAAGTCATGATATTATGATACTAGCAAGTTATTATTCATAACAGCATTGATTAATATGCTTTTGCTCCTCACAGACTCAAAGAATAAGCCTGTTTCTCCCCATCCCCTTCCTCTGTTTTCTTTCACCCAGAAAATCTCAGCACATGGCACACTACAAAGACCTAATACAATGTTATTTCTGAAATGATATACTGATCTTAAGCTTTTGTTGTTCAATGAATGTAAGACATGTCACTTCAAAACATTTGTAGAATGTTTTAGTAATTTATATAGGGGAAGACTTTTGGTAGGCTTTAGTAAAAAGACTGAAGATTTTATTAGCAAAGATTTGATAAAGTCCAGTATCTCATGAGGAAAAGAGCATGTTAGGGTAAGTGACTTCAAAGTTCTTGATTTCTTCTCTCTAAAGATAGTCTCTAGTGTATTTTCTAAGATAACCACACTTATTTTTCATTAGCCAAGTACATATCATTCTAAGTATTCAAAAATTAACAGATTTTGTTTCATCTCATTATCAGTGTAAGTAACAGAAAGGAAAGCAAATGCAAAGAAAAATTTTATGAGATGACCCAAAATTAGTAACTAATTATAATATTAATGATGTCAATGTACAGTGAAAGGGTCCCTTTAAGGTACAGCTTTTCAGAATACGAATTTTTAAAAATATGACATCAAAAGACTCAAACGTACTAATATCCTTTGACCCAAGAATTTTACTTCTAGGAACCTGGCCTAATAGAATAATTATTTATTCATTATAGTGGTATTTATGATATTTATAAAAATAGAGAATGATTAAATAAGTTAGGTATCTGCCTAAGATATAATATCCAATTATTAATGTTTTAGAAGAATATTAAATAAAAACAACTCAATGGTCACTGTAGACCAAATACTATTTTAAGTGTTTTGCATCTATGGACTCACTCCTCATGAAAATCTCATTAGGGAGGAACTGTTATCATTTTCCTTTCTATAAGTCAGTAAGTAAGCTAAGATAAAGAAGGTTAATATGCCCAAGATGGCACAGCTTGTTAGAGGCAGAGCTAAACCCAGACCTCCTAGCTGTATTATCTATTCATTTAACCACCACTTATTTGTTAGTTTTCTAGAGCATCCAGAACAAAGTTTCACAATGTTGGAGGCTTAAACAAAAATTTGTTGTCTCAGAGGGCTGAAGGCTAAAAGTCTGAAATCAGTTCGAAGTATTGACAGAATTGGTTCCGTCCAAAGACTGTAAGAAGAATCTGTTCCATGCTTTTCCCTAACTTCTCATAGTTTTATGACAAACTTTGGCATTCTATATCTTATAAAGGCACTATTCTGATCTGTGTCTGCATTTTCATGTGATATTCTCCCTCTGTGCATGTCTATGTCCAAATTTCCCTTTTAAAGGACATTAGTCATATAGGATTGGGACCTACCCTACTCTAAGATAACCTCATCTTAACTAATGACATCAGCAAAGACTATTTCCAAAAAAGGGCAAATTCTGAGATATTGGTAGAATACTAATCCATAATACCATAGTTTCCAATCACATTAATAATATTCATTTATCAAAGTGGTAGGTGAACATAAACAAAAAATAGTAGTCTATACATTGTGATCTCAACTTAAAAACACATACACAGGAGAGTGAGGGAAAAATACACCAAATAATAGCACCAGTGGTCTTACATTCTTCTTTCTTATCATTTATATTTTATAATAAGCATTTGATACTATCAACATTTAAAATGCAATAATGACAAAATTGTTTCTCAAAATAAATAGAAATACTTTTCCAAATTTACTCAGTTTATTTATATCCTGTGGTCCTGTGGTTTGTGTATGCAGGACAGGGTCACATCCTGAACCAATCTTTAAGGTCACTGTCATTTTTCCTGATTTGCTGCATACAAGCACCTTCCATTGGTCCCATCTCCTCCACATTTTATTTTCTCAGTTCTTCAAAGCATAACAACTTGCTGCTGTGTGGCCACAGTATATTATCTGACAGGACTCTAGAGGTAAGGTTCAAACAAGCAAATGAATATATCTTGACATTTAAAAAGTCTTTACTTAGTAGTCTCCAATGTGCGGTATCTTCTTAGAATATGAGGACACTATGGGGCTGGGATTTAGCTCAGTTGGTAGAGCACTGCGCTGCAGTCTCTGAGGTCCCGAGTTCAATTCCCAGCACTGCAAAAATGGGAGAAGGGCCTGGCAATCTACTCCCAAGGCAATCCCAAAACAGTCAGCCATTGAAAACCCCATGAGGGTCGCTATGAGTCGGATGCCAACTTGACGGCACTTAACAACAACAACAACAACAATGAAGATTTCTGGTGCTGGGATTTAGCTGAGTTGGTAGAGCACCGCTCTGCAGTCTCTAAGGTCCAGAGTTCGATTCCCAGCACTGCAAAAATGGGAGAAGGACGTGGCAATCCACTCCAAAGGCAATCTGGAAACAATCAGCCATTGAAAACCCTATAAGGGTCACTATGAGTCGGACTCGACTCAACAGCACCTAACAACAACAACAACAATAAAGATTTCTCTCCATTTTTATTTAGGTACCAAGATCTAATACATGGGTTGGCGCTCTAACCTTACTCCATTTACATTTTAGGAATACATGAGTATTTAAGTAACCTCTGGAAAGAGTGAGATAATCACAGGGCAGAAGAGAGGACAATGGAGTGTGCATTAGCTTCTCAGATCTGTCATAACAAACTACCACAGATTTGGTGGTTTATAACAATAGAAATTTACTCCTTCTCAGTTCCAGAGATCAGAAATCCAAAACTAAGACTCAGCAGTGCCTTATTCCTTCTGAAGCCTCTAAGGGAGAATCCTCTTTGCCTCTTTCATCTTTCTGCTAGCTACCACCAAGTCTTCATGTTCCTTGGCTTGTAGACACATCATTTAATCTCTGTCTCTATCAACCCTGTATCCCTCTCCCTCTTTCTTCTCTTCTATCTCTTATAAGACATCTACCATTGGATTTAGGACCCACCTAAACTAAGATAGTATCATCTTAAGATCCTTATCTTAATGAGATCTACAAAGACTTGTATTCCAAACATGGTCACAATCTGAGTTTTTGGGTAGACATACATATCTTTTGGGGATCTGCTATTCCTGAACAAAGCCTTAATACTTTGTCTTGTTTTCAGAATATAGAAAGCTTCAATAAGCATGTGCATAGTTATGCGGATTTATGGGCCATATCATATTACCTAACTTTAACCAAATTAATCTAGACAAAATGGACAAATGGATAAAAAAATTTTAGGCAAAGAACTACAACATATAGGACATAAAAATCATTGAGTCCAAGAGAATAATAAGGAAATGGAAAAGCTGACACTCCTTCCATCCTATGTGTGATCTTTTTATCAGCCCCAGAAAACTGCACTAAGGACATAATCACACCTAAGAAAAAGTAGAATAAAATCTTTCCAATTATCAAGAAATTTATATAAAATATAGGCTTACATTTACTACCACTTTTAATAAATCTTACAGAGAGAGTGTACCTTGAGATGTTCTTTAGTGATAGTATGGTCATCACAATTAATAAGATATATTAAAGCTAAGCACTGAGAACATGAAGAAAGAGCTCTATAATTTTTCATCCATGTTTAAAAGACACTTTAATTTTTAAAAACCAAATTTCATGATATACATAAAATTCCTTTTAAAGGAGAGAAAAATTTAAAAGCCACATAGTATCTAGGAAACCCTCATTCTCCTTTTCCTTGTGGAAATCAGCAGAAACACACAAATAATTAAACAAAATGTGCCTCTTCTGTGAGTAAGTAGTTTTGAAAGAACAATAGTACATATAGCTGAAAATCTGAAGAAACAAGAACTAAGCAAACAATCTACACATGAAAGTTAGATAAAGCTATAGATGTTTCTAATATGATTTTAGCAAACAATACTTGCTACACTATGTTTCAAACATGAAATACATCAGAATTGATTTATTGTGCACCACAGAAATAAAAATATATCATTAAAATATATCAGTGAAGGCAAAGGATGTAGCTCAGTTGTAGAGGGACTGCTTAGCATTTACAGGCCCTGGGTTCAATCCCCAGTAACATAAAATAGATAAACAAAATTTAAATATATGTGTTGGTGATACAAAGTGAGCTTTTGTAATTCTTATATGTTTTTTTAATGCATTAGTATAATAATGGAGCACCTATTTTGGCTGGAATAAAGGAAGAATTTGGGAGCACAGGGCCATACTTTTCCTCCTTTGACTTCATCCTTCACAGGGAAACTTTTATAAAAAAAATCAGAGCTAGAAGTATGTAAGGTGTTGCTTGAAGTCATTGATAGAATTAACTATGATAATTATTTCTTTTTGTGAAGTAGTGGGGAATTGGGTTGACAGCCTCATGCATGCTAGGCAAGTGCTTTACCAGTGAACTGCACACTCATCCTTTTTTTAATTTTATATTTTTAGACAAAGTCTTGCTAAGTAGCACTTGCTAGCTCTAGCCTCAAACTCACAATATTCCTGGTTCAGCTTCTTGAGTCACTGGGCTTAACAGAATTAATTTTTAAAAGACTTTTAAAATACAACATAACTCTTACAAGACCTTAGCATAGATATAGGAAGTCACCAAAAAAATTGTTGCATAACCCAAAAAATACATCAAATTTTGCATAGAAGTCCTAGAATTGTTGCTTTGAAGACAAGTGGTGCATTTTTCCTTTATAAGAAAATATGTATTCATATTCACTGACTTTTTCCATGAGACACAGTAGAAAAATTCAACAATTAATAATGACTATTCAAATTCTGACTACTGAGTCCCATCTGCATCCTGTAGCTGCAGGACTGCGGTTACCAGTGCCATCACCTGCCGCATTACCCACACTCACCCCACAAACATAGAGAAAGTCTCATGTGTAGCCCAGGGTCTTGGGACTGTGGCTATTGGTGCTAAAACCCTAGTATCACTTGTAGTCACCCCCACAGGACCTACACAGAAAGCCCCCATGTTATCCCTGAAACTTGAGATCACTGCTACCAATGCCACAGATCCTAGTATCACCATTCTCATCCCACAAGACCAAAAGAAGGTCCCATCTGTGTCCTGCATCTCCAGTACTGGAGATGCTGGTGCTACAAGCCCAGGTACCACAAGCCCACTCACATTCCTCTCAAGGGACCTAGGAAAGTCTCCTTCATGTCCCATAGCTCTGGAACCACAGCTTCTGGTGATGCAACCCACAACATCATCCAGGCTTGTCCTGGAGGACCTTGTGGCAGTCACCTCCACATTCCACAGCACTCAGATCAAGGCTGCTGCCATCACAAGCCCCAGTGGCATCAGTGCTGACTCAGTGGCACTTGCACCTTTGGAAGCCCATGTCCACTGTATGTGCACACAAAGACATTTGTATAAGGCTGCAGCCAAAACTACTGAAGCATCATAGACACTGCTGACATTAATTATAGAAGAAAATTCCCCCGGAGGCCACAGTTTTGAGTTCATTCACAACTCAAGTCACATCACTTATCCAAATGACACCCACATCCTATCTGAATGAAAAAATCTTTTCCTAGGAAAGCTACTCCATAAAATCAGGAGACACAATTGTTATACCAGCTTCACAAGTGTCCAAATCACAATGAGATACCATCTCACTCCAGTTAGACTAGCTATTATCAAAAATACAAAAAAAAAAAAAAAAAAAAAAGTGAGTGAATGCTGGTGAATATGTGGAGAAAGGGGAACTCTTATACAGTACTGGTGGGAATTAGTTCAGCCATTATGGCAAACAGTACTGTTGTTGTTAGGTGCCGTGGAATCAGGTCTGAATCATAGGGATCCTTTTAGGGTTTGCAATGGCTGATTGTTTCAGAATTGTTTCAGGAATGGTTTTCTAGGTCCTTCTATCATTTTTGGTTTTTGTTTTGTGCTGCTGGGGATCGAACCCAGGTCCTCAGAGAGTGCAGAGCAGCACTTTACAAACTGAGCTAAACTTCAGTGGCAAACAATACAGTGATTTGTTAAAAAATCTAAAAACAGAATTACCATATAGCAATCCTACTACTGGCTATATATCTAAAGGAAGTTAAATCACTGAATCAAAGAGATACTTGCTCCCCCATGTTAATGGCAGCACTATCCACATGAGAAGAACATACTTTGGGGGAGGTTTGAGAAGATTTTAAGACATCAGATATGCCTTGCAGACATCCAAATGGTGATATGAAACATGCGTTGGATCTATAAATATGGAGTTTCTCTAAAGTTTTCAAGGTTAAGTTATAAATCTGAGAAAGCAGCAAGGAGAATTTCCTTAAGATCAAAAAGAGTGAATGAGCTTACCAAGAAAGAGAGGATAGTCAGAAAAAAGAAAGCAAAATACTGCTTTCTGAAGTCTCCAACATGAAAGAGTCAGACAGATGGGAGGAAACCATAAAAGCACTGAGAGGAGATATTCAGAGAGGCAGAAAGAAAACTGGGAATGGGCAGTGTCCTCAATGCCTAGTGGAGAAATTATTTCCATGCCATTTCTAGGTCAAAGAAGATGAGGACTGAGAATTGACTATTGACTTTAACAGCACAAAGGTCATTGAGGCATTTATAAAGATAGTTCAGGAGAAAATCGGAAGAGAGAACAGTATGCATAAGCACCTCTTTCAGAAATGACAAGGATAAATAAGAAGTATCATGTGAGAGGGAATGAGATCAGGAAAAGATTTTTGTTTGTTCATTTTTTAAAGTTTGGGAACCTAATATTGTGACATACTGATGGGAATGGTCCAGTACAGAATAAAAATTGACAAGGTAAAAGAGAGAAAAGAGTTGTGAGGACAATGGCCTCAAGAAAGTGAGGGACAACATAATTTAGTAAACAGATTAGGGATCATCTGTAAGTAGGAGTATGGTAAGGTAATGTTATGGCTTAAAACTAAAATAGCTGTCATATGTTTGAACATTTACTCCCCGGTTAGTGGCACTGTTTGTAGAGATTATGGAATTTTAGAAGACAGGACTCAGCCCTGTGGAAGGTGTCACTGGGGACAAGCCTTTGGAGGTTTTTACCAGGACCCATGGCTCTCCACCCTCTACTGCTGATTCACCACGCATGAGATTGTCTGCAGCAGGACCTGCCATACCTCCCCTACTGCTACGCCTTCCTGCCTCTATGACTACAATCCTCTAGCCGTGAGTTCCAAATAAATCACTTCCCCTATATATTTGTTTTGGTTAGTTTGTCTGTCACAGCAATGCACTGGGTGACTAATACAGGTAATGTCAGGGAAAGTAGCACATATGGACACAAATGCAGATAGGTGGGCAGGTGGGAACATGTGGGATTTCTCTCTTGTTTTAATTTTTACCATGAAATGGGAAGGAAGGATATCAACAGGGAGTAAGAGTGGGAGAGGAGGTATTAAGGATTTGATGGAGTGGAGAAAACATTGAATACTCATTTGTTAGAATAATAGAGTGATCAGGTATGAAACTGTAGTATTGAACAATGTGCTAGATTGTATTAAGATAAAAACATCCATTGTCCTATCCTACTAGTTTCTCCTTACCCTGTTTGTCCTTCAAGAAAGACTAAATTTCCCACTCCATTTGTGTTTGCTGTTGTTGTTAGGCACCATCAAGTTGGGTCTGACTCAGAACAACAGAACGAAACACTCCCCAACACTGTGCCATGTCTGGCAGTATGCCAGGGATTCTCTGCTGTTCGTAGGGTTTTTGATGGCTCATTGTTTGGAACTGTTTTGGGAGTGAGCTGCCAGTTTTTTCTCCAATTTTTGCAGTGCTGAGGAGTGAATCCAGGGCCTCAGAGAGCACAGAGCAGCAGACTAACAACTGAGCTAAACCCGACTATCCCATTTGTGTTAGGCTTGATTAAGTGACTTTCTTTGGCCTATGAAATATAAGAGGAAGTAGAAGAGAGCTTCAGAGAAGTCATGTGGCTGGGTGTAATGGTGCACAGCTATAATCCCAGTGCTTAAGAGGCAGATACAAGAGGGTCACAAGTTCAAAGCCAGCCTGGGCTACATTGTGAAGTCCTGTCTCAACAAAACAAGGGCTGGAAGTGTAGTTCAAAAGCAGAACACTTCCCTAGCATGTGCAAGACCAAGCTCTGAAAAAAGAAAAATCATGTGGTTCTTCTTTTCTTTCCCTTGCCATAAGAATGGCAGTGTTCCCTAGAATAAAGAGTCAAAATTAACCCACAGTGTGTGTGTGTGTGTGTGTGTGTGTGTGTGTGTACAGTCTATGTGAATATACATATACATATACACACACCCTGCATATGTGTGTGTGTGTGTGTGTGTATATATATATATATATATATATATATATATATAAATGTGTATGTGTGTATGCATATATATATGTATACACACACACACACACACACACACACACACACATTTATATACATCCTTACTATATACATGCTGTTGTTAGGTGCCATCAAGTCAGCTCAGACTCATAGAGACCCTCACAGGATTTTCAATGATTCATTGTTTTTCAGGATTGCTTTGGGAGTGGATTGCCACATCCTTCTCCCATTTTTTCAGTGCTGCAGTTTGAACCAAGGGCCTCAGAGAACACAGAGGAGCACTTTAGCAATTGGGCTAAACTCTAGCTATCACAAATAATTAAACAGCATTTGGTGCTAAAAGCAGAAATAAGGGCACACTTGAAGTTACCATCATGAATACAGAGCAAGACCTACTAACATGACTGGACTTTTTTTACAAGCTCTATTCATCTGAATGGGGGCTGGGATTTAGCTCAGTTGGTAGAGTGCTGCGCTGCAGTCTCTGAGGTCCCAAGTTCAATTCCCAGCACTGCAAAAATGGGAGAAGGACCTGGAAATTCACTCCCAAGGTAATCCCAAAACAGTCAGCCATTGAAAACCCTATGAGGGTCACTATGAGTCGGATACTGACTCAATGGCACCCAACAACATCAACAACATTCATCTGCATACCTGCAGTTGTACCACTGGGGCATCCAATCCCATCAGATCTGGAAGATAAGCAGAGTCATGCTTGGTTAGAACTTGGGTGGGAGACCACCTGGGAATACCAACTGGTGTAGTCTTGGGAGAAGGACCTGGCAGCCCACTCCCAAGAAACAATCAGCTATTGAAAACTTTACAAAGAGCAGAGAAGCATTGACAATAGCATGGGGCATGGCACAGTGCCAGGTAGTGTTTCCTCTGTTGTTCATAGGGTTGCTATGAGTTGGTCCCAAATGGATGGCACCTAACAACAACAACATTCATCTGCATGGATGCAAGCATGGCAGGCATGTAGAGCTGGATTTAAGACAGTATGAGTCATTAAAGTGATAAATGGGTAAGATTTGACAATGTTACAAGGAATTAATGATAATAATTGACCAGGAAATTTAAAAGAAAAATAAAAAACTGAAGACACGGAAGAAAAGTAAAAAGGTGTTAGGGAAAGGGAATAACTTTTAGAATTGAGAAAACAGAGGGAATGAACTGAAAAGATACTCAGTTTCAGTAAGATGGCGAGATGTTACTGCTATGGAACAGTGACCATAACTGGCGGTGATAAGAACTTATGCCATGCTACTCAGAGCAAAATCATGGAAAAAAGCTAATCTGTGAACTTCATATGGCTCCATGAAGAGACAACGTCAGAAACTGAGAAAAAAACAGTAGTAAATTTTATCACAATTTGACAATGTCATGACACCTAACCATTTGATCAGTAGGCTGGCATTTTTGTAGATCTGTGTTTCTTACTAAGTTATTTTAACTTTATTTTTCAAAAATATGTCTAAGATGGATTATAAACTATAAGAAACAGTATTAAAAGGAGGTTTCAGCTGAGCACCATGGCACATACCTTTAATCCTACCCACTTGGAAGGTAGAGGCAGGAGGATCATCAGTTTAAGGCCAGAGGCAGCTTGTGCAACTAAGTGAGACCCTGTCTCAAAATAAAAAATAATAATAATACTCCGGTTTCTCTTCAGAACATATTAATCTTTTGCCTTTTTTAAAAATACAAGATTAAAAATGAGTTTAGTGGTAGAGCATTGCCTACTATGTACAAAGTCTTGAGTTCAACTCACCAGTAGCGAAAATAAAAAGAAAATGAAAAATAAAAAGGATGTTTCTTCTTTCTAGATAGTTTGAGAAACTTGGTCAGGCACAACAGTTATCAATTGTTTGGTTTCTGGACTCCTTACTACTCTTAAAAATTATTGATGATGAAGTGTTTTTATGTGTATATCTTTAATATTTACTACATTAGAAAGAAAAAAATTAATATTAATTAAATTAAGTCCACCAAATGCTAATATCACCTATTTTTATGAAAAATAACATTTTCTAAAAATCTGTTAGCGAAAAGAGTAGTATTTTTTCACATTTTTGTACTTGTCTCTAATGCTTGGCTAAATTAAAGACAGTTAAATTCTAATATCTACTTCTGTATTCATCTGTTGTGATATTGCATGTCCTATAACCTCTGGAAAACATTGCACACTTGTGAGAGAATGAGAATGAAAAATATTAGTAACATATCAGTTTGTGGTTATTGTTAGATGCCATTGAGTTGAGTCCAACTCATAGTCTGACTCATTAGTCACTCTATGTACAAAAGAACAAAACACTCCTGACTCTGTGCCATGCCTGGCACTATGCAAGTGCTTCTCTGCTATTCTTAGGGTTTTCAATGGCTGATTGTTTTGGCATTGTTTCAGGAGTACCTTCTAGATTCTTTTGGGTTTTTTTTGTTGTTGTTGTTGTTGCTGCTGCTGCTGCTGCTGCTGCTGTTGTTGTTGTTGTTATTGTTTTTGCAGCACTGGGGATCAAACCCACGGCTTCAGAGCACACAGAGCAAGCACTCTACAAACTGAACTAAACTTCTCTGCTATTCATAAGGTTTTCAATGGCTGATTGCTTGGGTGGAGTGTGCTGCCAGGTACTTCTCCCAAGCCTACAGCACCCATTAGTCCCAGCTTATCTCCCATCCAAGTACTAACCAAGCCTGACCCTGCTTAGCTTCCAAGATCTGACAGCATTGAACACCCAGCACACTGATATGTCTGCAGGCATAACATCTCAATAGTGTTATTGAAAATAGATGTTACCCCATGGGCCTATGTATGTGTCTTGGGGACCCAGAGTACGTTGGACACAACTTGTTGTGGTCTGGGTCATGGACAGTAGAATGTGTACCTAACCCAGGACTTAGAGAAAAAACTGATTGAGACAAGTCCAAAAAACTGAGAGGTCAGAGTGTTTGAAATCACTGATAGTAATGGCAGGAATTGTCTTAGAATTACAATGCTGTGAGATCTAAAAATCCTCAGGGCATGAAAAAGAATAAAGAAGAGGTTGGCCATGGATAACATGAATAGAGAATGGTAGAGTCTTCTTGTGGAAGTTGCAAAATTTGAACAAGATCATTAATTAAGAAGTGTTTGGCTTAATAGAAATCAGGAAAATTAGTTACCTCAGCTCTTTATAGAGTATTAAATATGATAATGTCAAAGGAGTTCTAGGGATTGAAATGCTTCTGATTATCTCCTTGGTATGATTTCTGCCCATTTATATTTAATGGATAGCAATTAATTGCAATTACTTTATTATCAGTTGATCTGCCTGATGCTAATTAGCCCTCGTTTTCATTTTTTACAGTCAATAAATCCCCTCCTGTACTACAATAGACCAATAAAATAGGTATCACAATCCTCCAAGAAACAGTCAATAAGTTATAAGATCTAGACAGTGGTTGATGTGTCTGGTTTTATTCTTTGCCAGCGATTAGTAGCAAAGGTCAAAAAAGAACTATAAGTCAGCTGAAACTTCAAATGGGCTTACATGTCTCTTTTTCAAACAAATGAGACTCCATACTCCCAGGAATGTGCAGATCAGAAATCAAACTGACATCTTTGGCTGAGCTACAGAGATAGAGAATTGGGAATTTCAAGTAGACTCAAATGCCATACTTAGGAAAGTCTTAAAATAAATCACACCTAAATCCCAGGCCTAAACATAAAACCAATTACCTTTGCTCAATTTTGTCATTTCTAAAAAGATTTTAGAGAGAAGCAACAACAACAACAACTGAGTGAAGCAGGAGGAACAGGAGACAGAACAACAAAAGTGAGTCCAAGGACTCCTTGCTTTCACTGATGTGAACTTTATTTAACAGAAGAGAAATCATTTGTCAAGGCGACGTTCACATTCCCAGAGTAATTAATTTTCATTCCCATCATTGAGCATAAGGAATTAGAAAATACATGAAGCAGAGAATTATAAATGTTCCTGGGTGAAAAACAAGAAGTACTTGACAATATTGGTTTTATTTAATACATGCAGGCCACCAGAAATAGGCAGGGTGTCATCCAGAGCAGTGCAATAATAGGCCACTCTTGTCAACGCTGTGGTGAAGAGAAGCCCTTATATTTCATCAGTAATACTATCTGTCAGTCTGGATTAAATGGCAATTTCAGTTCCAGCGATTGTTTGGGGATTCTTTGTCACATTATTTCACAATGACTCTATTGCCTTAAAGCAAACTCAGCAATTGCTTAATTGATTATAGGACTATTAAGGATACGGTCCCTCTATGTGTCTGTCAGTTTGCTGTACTGTAGAGGCTTACATGTGGCTGTGATACTGAAAGCTATGTCACCAGTGTTACAGTTACCAGCAGGGTCACTCATGGTGGTTAGGTTTCAGCTGAGCTTCCAGACGAAAACAGACAATGGAGAAGGACATGGCTAACCTACTCCCAAAACAACTGGCCATTGAAAACCCTATGGATAGCAAAGAAATACTGTCAGATATAGTGCCAAAAAAATGAGCCCCCCAGGTTGGAAGTCACTCAAAAGATTACTGGGGAAGAGTTGCCTCCTCAAAGTAGAGTCTATTTTAGTGATAGGAATAGACTAAAGCCCGTGGGACCCCCCATTTGCTGATGTGGCATGACCCAAAATGAGAAGGAATAACTGTAAACATCCATTAATAATTAGAATGTGGAATGTGCATAGTATAATCTAGAAAAATTAGAAATCATCCAAAGGGAAAGGGAAAGGGAGTGCAAAAACATTGACATTCTAGGCAACAGTGAGCTAAAATGGACTGGCATGGGCCATTTTGAATCAAATAATCATGTGGTCTACTATGCTGGCAATACCAGATTAAAGAAAAATGGGGTTGCATTCATCATCAAAAAAGACATCACAAGATTTTTCCTGAAGGACAATGCTGTCAGTGATAGAATAATATCCATCCACAAGGAAGGTCACTTAATATGACTATTATTCAAATTTACACACCCATCACTAAGGCTACAAATATAGATTGGAAAGATTTTTACCAGCTTCTGCAATCTGAAATAGATGGAACACATAATCAGGCTGTACTGATAATTATTGGTGACTAGAATGCAAAAGTTGGAAACAAAGCAGAAGGCTCAGTAATTGGAAAGTATGGCCTTGTTGATAGAAACCATGCTGGAGATCATATGATAGAATTTTGTCAGACTAATGACCTTTTCGGGCTGGGATTTAGCTCAGTGGGTAGAGCGCTGCGCTGTAGTCTCTGAGGCCCTGAGTTCAATTCCCAGCACCACAAAAATGGGAGAAGGGCCTGGCAATCCACTCCCAAGGCAATCCCGAAGCATTCAGCCATTGAAAACCCTATGAGGGTCGCTATGAGTCGGATACTGACTCGATGGCACCTAACAACAACAACAACAATGACCTTTTCATTTTAAATATATTTTTTCACCAATATAAACAGTGACTATACACATGGAATCCACCAGATGGGACATAGAGGAACAAAGTTGACTACATTTGTGGAAAGAAACAATGGAAAAGCTCAATATCAAAAGTTGAAACAAGACCAAGTGCTATTTGTAGATCAGACCATCAGTGGATTATATGCAAATTCAAACAAAACTGAAGAAAATGAGAACAAATGTACAAGAGCCAAGGTATGACCTTGAGTACATCCCACCTGAGTTCAGAGACCATCTCAAGAATAGGCTTGATGAGTGAGACACTAATGATTGAAAACCAGACGAATTGTGGCATGACATCAAAGACATCATTCATGAGAAAAGCAAAAAGTTATAAGACAGTGAAAAAAAGAAAAGACCAAATTACGTATCAAAGGAGACTCTGAGACTTGCCCTTGAAAGTTGAGCAGCTAAAGTAAAAGGAAGACATGATGAAGTTAAAGAACTAAAAAGAATATTTCAAGGGCAGCTCAAGAAGACAAAATCAAATACTATAATGACATGTGCAAAGAGCTGGAGATAGAAAACCAAAAGGGAAGAACACCTTCTGTTTTTCTCAAGCTTAAGGAATTGAAGAAAAAAATCAAGCCTTCAGTGGCAATAGTGAAGCATTCTACAAGGAAAATATAAATAATGCAGCAAATATCAAAAGAAGCTGAAAAGAATACACAAAGTCATTATACCAAAAAGAATTAGTGGATGACTAACCATTTCAAGAGGTTGCATATTATCAGGAACAAATAGTACTATGGGATGAAGTGGAAGCTGCCTTGAAGGAATTGGTGAAATACAAGGCTGCAGGAATTGATGGAATATCAACTGAGATGTTTCAACAAACAGATGCAGCACTGGAGCTGCTAGCTTGTTTATGCCAAGAGATTTGCAGAACAGCTCCCTGGCCAACTGACTGGAAGAGACCCATATTTGTGCCTATTCCCAAGAAAGGTGATCCCACTGAATGTGGAAACTATCAAACGATATCATTAATATCACACCTGAGTAAAATTTTGCAAAAGATGTTTCAAAAGTGACTGCAGCAATATATAGACAAGGTGGTGCTGGAAAATCAAGCTGAATTCAGAAGAGGGTGTCATCATTTCTAATGTCAGATGGATATTCTCAGCAGAACACAGAGAATACCAGAAATATGTCTATGTTTTATTGACTAGGCAAAGCCATTTAATGTGTTTATCACAATAAATTATGGATAAAACTGCAAAGAATGAGAATACCAGAACACCTAATTGTACTCATGAGAAATCTATACATGGACCAGGAGGCAGTTGTTCAAACAGACCAAGGAAACACTGCTTGGTTTAAATTTGAGAAAGGTGTGCATCAGGGCTGTATCCTTTCACTATACCTCTTTAATTTCTATGCAGAGCAAATAATACGAGAAGCTGAACTTTATGAAGAAGAACACGGCATCAGGGTTGGAGGAAGACTCATTAACAATCTACATTATGCAGATGACAAAACTGTGCTTGCTGAAAGTGAAGAAGATTTGGTGACGATCATAGAATATAGCCTTAGGTATGGATGGTGACTCAATAAAACAACAAAACAAAAATTCTTACAACTGAGTTAGTATACAACTTCATGATAAATGGAGAAAAATTGAGATTGTCCAAGATTTTGCTTTTCTTGGTTCTACAATCAACACCCACAGAAGCAGCAGTCAAGAAATCAAAAGATGCATTGCTTTGGGAAAAGCTGTAGCAAAAGATCTCTTTAAAGTATTGAAAACTACAGATGTCAGATTGATGACAAAGGTGAGCCTGAATTATGCCATTGTATTTTTAGTCACATCATATGGTTGTGAAAGCTGGACATTGAACAAGGGAGACAGGAGAATTGATGCGTTTGAATTTTGGTGCTGGAGATAAATATTGAATATACCATGGACTGCCAAAAGAACTAACAGATGTGTCCTAGAAGAAGCAACCAGAGTTCTCCTTGGAAGCTAGGATGGCTAGATGTGTCTTACGTATTTTGGACATGTAATTAGGAAGAATCATTCCCTGGAGATGGACATCATATTTGGGATAGGGCCAGGTCAACCAAGAAAGGGAAGACCTTCAACTAGATAGATTCATACAGTACCTACAACAGTGGGCTTAAACTTAAAAAAGATCCTGTGCCTGGCACAGAATTGGGGAGTGTTTTGTTCTGTTGTCACTATGACCCAACAGCACCTTACAACAAGGATATCACTATTTTGATTCATGATACCAGCATTGCATATGCTAGAAGGGCTCAGGTCACAATTGCAAAATTTGCAAGCCCATTTACTGCTTCCTCTCCACAACCTCACCCTGTTCAAACTGCAGTGTTCTGAAGGAGGGTGAAAAAGTCATTTCAAAATTTTTAGTACAAGAGATAGAAAAGAGAAAATAAATGGATTAATGTTTGTGTATGAAGAACTCAAAGGATATTTGCCCTTATTAAATTATAATTCCAGCTGAGTGCTACCATGCATGCCTATAATCCCAGCAATTTAGGAGACTGAGGCAGGATTAACACAAGTTCAAGACCAAACTCAGCCTGCACAATTTAGCAAGACCCTGTCTCAAACTAAAGAAAAAAAAAGTAAAAATAGGCTGGGGGTGCAGCCCAGTGGTAGCTCACTTGCAAAGTATGTGCAAGGCACTCAATTCAACCCCTAAGTACCACCAAGGAAAAAAGAAAAAAGATTCACTCTAAGAAGGTAACATACTGTTTTTGCACATGACCACTAAAAGTAAGTTTGCACTGTGCCCCATGCACTTTCCCCTCAGTGTTTCTTTGGTAGACGTCTCTAATGGTTTGCCTATAAAATTCTGTATCCCAAAAGGTTCATCTATTGAAGTCTTTTTCCCAAGCTGGAGGAGTTTTTGAGAGGTTACTGATCGTGAGAGTGCTAACCTCATCTAAAGACTAATCAGTTGATGAGTTCACAGCTGAATGGGCTTTTGGTGTTGGAGCCTAATTAGAGAAAGTAGGTTGCTGTGGTTGGAACTTGAAGGGAGCCCTGTCCCTTCTTCCTGGTGGCTCTGAGGTGAGCAGTGCCCTCTGCTTCACACTCTCACTGCCAGGATGTTCTTCTTAGCTTCAGGCCCAGAGGAAACTTCTGAAACCAGGAGTCAAAATAAATCCTTCCTCCTTTAAATTATTTAGCTCATGTATAAACACAAGGTCTAACTATGGAAATTTTTGCATATATACATAGACTTTTTCCCTAATATTTAATCCAGTTTAATGTGCTTGGATCAGGTAACTGTTAATCAATGAGCATACCTGAGGTCAATTTGTGTATTTCATTTATATTCAGTTCAAAATTATATAGATTACGTTCTGATGCTGATCAGTTAAATGATGGCATTTTAGATAGTGCTAATAAATCACAGCATTAGGATTTAGCTCAGTTAGTAGAGCACAGCTCTGCAGTGTCTGAAGTACCAAGTTCCATCCCCAGCACTGCAAAAACGGGAGAATGACATGGCAATCCACTCCCGAGGCAATCCAGAAACAATCAGCCATTGAAAAACCCTATGAGGGTTGCTATGAGTCGGACACAACTTGACGGCACCTAACAAAAACAATAATAAATGATAAGATAGCTCAAACTTAAACTTTTTTTTCAGGGATATAGACAATATGCCATGTCAACATGGATAAAAGAAAGGGATGATAAGGAGAGTATAGTAGCATGTAAGTAGAATATAAGAGAAAATAAATACTAACAATGATCACTTTAAGCAAATTCTCTCATCCTGTGTTTAAACAAGTGACTAAATGGATTGTTGTCAGACAAAGGAATAAAGCAGAGTAAATTAGCCACTGTCAGCCAGAATATTTGTGTAGTTCGCTAGAAAGCTATTAATGTGGCAGAAATAACAAACTTTATGGCTTTTTGAAATTTTTTCAGGGTATATTCATATCTATTGTCTCACTTCATTTTCACAATCACCATATTAAGTCAGTATAATAGCAACTTTTATCACATTTGATAGAAGAAATTGAGGCAAATCTTTGTCCAGAGCCATAGCTTTGTTGTGAGAAATTAGGATCAGGTCATTTTCTGACTCTAGAAAGGTCAGGAGTAATGTGCTTGATACTCCAGGGCAGAATTCCTTAACCTCTCAACTTTAGCACTATGTATGTATGGGACTAGCCCCCTCTTCACAATTGTGGCAAACAAATGTGTCTCCAGACATTGTCAGATGTCCCTTGGGGAACAATTTTGTTCCCAGTTGAGAATCACTGATCCAGAGACAATTTCATAAAAGTCACATGACTTTCCTGCTTTTTAGGACTCCTGCAGCAAGAGGCTATGAGGTAAATTGACTAGGGTCAAGAGTTTCAGTGTACAGGGTCTGGTGGAAAGTATAATTACAAAGGGTGAACAACCCCTAAGGGACTACTTGAAGAATTAACAGATGTTAGAGATGCATCACTAGAAGACAAAAATGGGATAGAAACCCTACCCTCCCTGAGAGCCAACTCACTATACATGGTCTTGCAGAAAAAGTCCTCCTTCTTCTGTATCCTCCCTGCCACTAAACTACAGATTCCACCTGCAAACCAGGCATGGTGGTACACATGTAATCCCAGCATTAGAAAGACGAGGCAGGAGGAGCGACGTGAGTACCAGGCTAGCCTGGGCTACAAAATGAGACCCTGTCCCCCCCAAAATTAAAAAAAGAAACAGACAAAAAGTTTACATGCACAGGAAATAAAGACAGGAGTATGCAGAGGTCCTTCCACTCCAAAACACTAGAACCTTAAGTTCACTTACACTTAGGCTAGAACGCATTTTAAGTTAAATATAAGAATGGAGTATAGCTCAGTTTGTAGAGTGCTGCTCTGCACTCTCTGAGGCCCTGGGTTTGATCCCCAACACTGCAAAAATGGGAGAAGAATGTAGCAATCCACTCCTGAAACAATCCAGAAACAACCATTGAAAACTCTATGAGAGTCTCTGTAAGTTGAACCTGACTCCAGGGCACCTAACAACAACATGATAAGAATTTTTAAATGAGCAGGACTACATTTCAAAGCTAAGACTGTTCTGATAGTTAAATATAATTATGTAGTTAGAATTAAGATACCGTTGGATAGCTGCTAGCCCAAAAATAAGCTGATTGGACAAAACACTGTTCTTAAGCCCTGTGGAAAAAGTAAAACCAGTTCATGTTTATATCTTATGAGCTGATTGCTGAAACCAAATGCTTACCCTGAAAAGTTAATTCTTAAATACATATGCATTTATTTCTTCCTAAGAAATTGACCTTACCACTCTTACTTTGTTTTTAAGGCATTAGACAAAATCACCTACATAGATATAAGCCTTTTAGTTGTCACTGAAAGGCTGTAAGTTCCCTCTAGGTGCTTGAATTGCCAGTATTTACTATTATTTCAGAATTAGGAAGATTGAAACTAGTAATGCTTCATTATTAGTTTAAGATAACCACCTCTTTGAAAATTAATAACCATCCAAATTAAAGTTATATTCAGACTTAATTTAGGGATCATGATAATTACAAGTTCTTCTAAAAATCACCTTCATGTTTTAAATCCATGTATTTTATTCAGTGCTGTAGGTAGAAATCCAGATATTTTTTAACAGATGGCCAATCAAGACAAAATTTATATTTTCTTTCCAGAAGGCTATTTCATCAACAAGAAGAGAATATGAGCTCCCACAAAACATGTAGTTCCTATTAATTAATGAGGCATGGATTTAGTAAACACCTGACAGAATCTCATTTCCTAGCAACTCCAGCTGCTCTCTAATCCCTATAATTCTTGCAGAGAAAGAAATGCTAACAACCAGCAATTGCAAGGCTCTCTTTCCATTCCCACCACCAATGGCAGGAGTTTGTCATACAGGCAGAAAGGGTCTCCTAATTTCAGGAAAATTCTCAACATATTAAAGATATAAAAGGAGATAGAAATCAAGAATCTTTATATCTCTGTTGTCTCTCAACCTATTTACTTATTTGTAGAAGGCCAGAGACAAATGTATTTAGTAATATGAATGAAAAGAAAACAGACAAAGGCTTAGAGTTTCAATCAACGGCTTTGAGGGTATAAACAAAAGATTAGTGTCTGTTTCTACCCCTAAAAGCACCTTAGTCTGATACCAAGATAAATCAGGCAAAAAAAGCATGGATAACTCTAAATTGTGTTTAAAATACAGCCACAGTTTTTGAAAGATGTCCAGGGCAAGAAAAATGAGACTAAGAAACTATCACAGTTTGAGAAGACAAAGGAGACGTGAGAACTAATGTAACATGGCATCCTGATTAGATCTTAAAACAGAGGGTGTTAGTGGCAAAAGGTGATGAAACTCAAATAAAGTCTATAGTTAGTACATTTCGGCAATAGGAATGCCTTAGTTTTGGATTGTGTGCAGCCTGCAAATCCAATCAACATGTGATTCTAATCTCCATCTGGCTTTTTAGCCCTCTAAAACTGTTGAAAGAGTGCGGATTAGATTTGAAAATAGATGGTATTCATTGGTAGCATATTCAGCTCCTAATTTTTATACCTGACACGTAATCAGCACTTAATTGGTATTTAGTGAAAATATAAATTGAAAAATGACTTTTTTTCTAAGCAGTGAAAAATAATACTCATGAATGCACAGGATTCTGATTTTGTTCCCTTCTCTATCTAGCCTAGACCTGATTGCTTCAATACTCTGAGTCTCTGTATACCCTATCTCTTTTTGGTATCCATTTCCTTGCAAAACCCTAGCTCTGGAAAATACAAGGATATAAGGTCTCCTCTTCTTATCCATGTTCTTTAGGCACTAATCAGACCATAATTCCACTGATAAGCAAAATATGACCTCCACCTCTGAAGGAGTTACCTTTTTCCAGTGGCTGCAAAATAGGTATTTTTATTACCTCACAGCATTACAACTCTAGTCATTATTAGATTTACTTAATGTCATTGCCTGGATTGCTTTTGCACACACAATATTCATCTGGTCTCCCTGGCCTCTAGTAGTCAGTGTTGTCCCCCCATCAGTCTTTAAGAAGCTTATCTTATCTTCTTCCTCTGGGTTAGGTGTCTCACCTCTGGGTTCACATGACAGACTAAAAATACTTTCATCATAACTTTTTCACTACTGTTCTGTAATTAAAGATTTACACTTCTGACTCCTGTAACTGAATGCAAACCTCTTAAAGGCAAAGAAATTGTACTGATAATGCCTACCACTGTTGATGTTGTTGTTGTTAGGTGCTGTTGAGTCGGGTGTAACTCATAGCGACCCCCATAGGGTTTTCAATGGCTGCCTGAGGATTGCTTCTGGAGTGGATTATCATGTCCTTCTCCCATTTTTTGCAGTACTAGGGTTCAAACTCAGGTCCTCATAGAGCTCAGAACAGCACTCTACCAACTGCACTTAACCTCAGCCCCAGTATATGGATACTAAATAAGAATTACAAGAGAATAAAATAAAAGAATAGAAGAAGAAATGATGGAAGGAAGGAGGAGGGAGGGAAAGAAGGAAGAAAGTAAAGCATTATGAAGGGAGCTTGAAAATTTCTCTGAAGACAAGAGTTCAGCATATCTTTTTAAAGCCTATCTCAAACACCATCCATACTTCTCAGTTTGCTGCCAGTCCTATTTATATAAGCCCTTCCTAGTACATCATCATTGTTGTGATTATGCTCCTCTGATATATTCTAAGGAACTACTTGCTAAAGGTTAATGTGGATAAAATCTACAAAATCCTAAAAACCTAGAAGTTTCATTGTCTTTTGTTTTTAGCATGTCTGTAGTCATATGGCATTTTATTTTATTTTGTTTACTTATTTATTTTCAGTACTGGGGATTGAACCCAGGGCCTTGCACATGTTAAGCAAGTGCTCTACCACTAAACCACAGCCACAGTACCTTATTTTATCTTATTTTATTTTCTTTATTTTTGAGACAAGGTCTCATTGAATTGCACAAGGTGCCTCTTGCCTCAAACTTGTAATGCTCTTACGTCAGCCTCATGAGTAACTGAGATTATAGGCATGAACTATAGCACCAGGCTTCTCAAATGTCATTTTCATTTGACTCTTTCAGTTTGTCTTATCCTGCCTTTCTCTATAAATCTACTGATTCTCTGGGACTGAGTCAGAAGTTAATTCTAGAGATATTTCATTGCTATATCTAAAATTGTCTCCCCTCATTTATCACCAATAACAGTATCCCCTAAAACTTCAATGACTGGACTCCTCTGTTACTGTATTTCTGATACAGCTCAAGATATTAAGGTATAGCTCCTGTTACCTGATGGTTTAGGGGTTAGTGGAGGCAATCACTCCCAGACCACACTGTCTCTTTCTCTTTCATACACTCTTCCAGGATCCACTTGTAACAAGACCTCCTGAAAACTAGGTCATCATCTCTTCCAACAAGCCACAATATGCTTGTTTTCAAGTTTAGACACTTGCTCCTATGCCCTTATTCTATTAAAAACTCAGAAAGAGATGTAGGTTAGCAAACACTGTTATAAAGTTCTGTTTGTCAAAGTGGTACTTTAAATTTTCATGTCAGAATAAAAGGTAACCTTTAAATTGCTCCAGCTACAACTTTCCTTACAGTGTGTAGGTTTATTGTTAGCTTATTTATGTGAAGCAGACACCTAAACAAATTCATTTTGACTGAAACTTGGCATGCAATCTGCTTTTCTTTTAGTAAAAAAATAAATTAATGGAAGCAACATAGTCTAGTGACAAGATAATTACTTTAGTGGTTGTTCAATTAATAGTTGTCTTGCCATTGAAAATTTAACTTTAATCACAACTTATACTTCTTTTTGTTGTGCTATTACTCATAAGTCAATATTGCCTCCAAGTGGAATTTAATTGATGGCAGGCATCTAAGGGAAGATGTCCTGTAAATAATTAAAGTGAAAATTTAGAACATATTTAAGAGGTCACAACCAGAGAAGTAAATTTAAGTCATTGATAGCAATGATAACTGAGTAAAATGATTGATTATAGAGAATCAGGAAGCAAGGCCTTTGAAAACATTAGCTGGTGACAGACAAAAATCTAATGAAAATCTAAGAGAAATTTACCACAAGAAAGATTTTTGGATAAAAAGGCAGTGCTGTATCATTACAGCCAGAAAGCACAACTTCTTTTCCTTGTATCCTCGGTGACTAGCACATTGCATTCCCTGAAAATATTATATATCTACATGTGTGTGAAGGGGGGAAGTTCTCTGTAAATATTTGATGACTGAATAAGTATCAGGATGTTAAGTGAGGCACATTCTAATAGTATGTGCTAACCACAGACAAATATTAAATAAAAAATTATAATGTTTAAATACAATAGAATTTTAGTGCTCCCTAATGTAAAATCCAAAGTGTGTATTCCTGATCAATTTTTCTCTATTAAGTATCTGTTAAAGAATTCAAATGCTTCTCATCTCATGACTTCGCCCTCCAACACTTGGCTTCCAAGATGGTAGAACACCTGACTATGCTCATCTGTATCAACCTACCAAAGTGGGACTATGAAGAGTTCATTTGTCCTCATGTTCCATTGGTGAGAACCAATTTCTTGGAACCACAAAGAAGCAAGAAGAACAAGAAGAACTGGGAAATATCGCCCCTCACTGGGCAATTTTGTCAGAAAACTACACTACAAGGGAAATAACAACTTAAATGCTGAATGTTTAATTATCTCTGAAATGAGTTGGGAGTTTTGTTATGCCTTGTTTGTTGAATAGTTCAGATTAGAATAATTACATTTGATTAAAGTGTTATCAGCAGAAATGATGGAAGAAATATCATGGATTCCAATTAATACTTAGTTAAGAACTACCTTCTGGAGCAAGCCATACCAATTAAATGGCATAATGTCAAACAATTCCTTAGTCTTATTTAGTGAAGTAAAAATTTCTCAGTTTTTTTAATTCTAATACCACTAATAAAAATGAAATAAAGTATTCATCTTTTGGAGTAGAGTTAACACTGTCAGGTAATTACGGCTATTAAGTGGCTAAAAATGATTATTTTCTCTTCCAGTTGGGCAGGAATGTTTACCCTGGGAAAGAAACGGTAATTATCAGGAAATAATTGAAACATTTTGCTGTTCAGGTAAGAAGAAGTTGCAAGAAATAGAGGACTCTAATGGAAAGAGCACTGAACAACTATTAAAAATCTCTTAATAATAATGCAAAGTTTATTTGATCCAAAGAAATAAAACCTTTTTCTTTGTATTAAATTTGGCTATAGCATTCATCAGAGGTCACCATCAATCTAAAAAAACAGCCAGAATTTATATGTTGATAAGGCCACTGTCCCAAAGTCAAAGGGGAAAAATCACTAGGCACTGTGTTCTAGGAACAAACAGAGATAAATTAAAGAAAAATACAGAAGAACAATACAGAAACTGTACAGAAACTCTTTTATCCTAGTACTGACATTTTGTTTCTTCAACTCTTCTGTTTTTCTCTGTTAAGCTCCTCTCAAAATAGTCAACTAATATCTACATGAAATGTAACACGTTAGCAGATCACACAGAGGTTTTAGTAAAGACCAAAAAAATAAAACAAGCAGATAATAAATATCATTTCATCCTTTTTAAATTGTAGCTTATAAATATAATAATGGCCTATGGGAAGGTTGCCTGCAGCAGTAGCCCTGTGGCATCCGATCCCGTCAGATCTCAGAAGCTAAGCAGGGTCAGGCCTGGTTAGTACCTGGATGGGAGACCTCCTGGGAACACCAGAAGCTGTAGGCTTGGGAGAAAGACATGGCAACCCCCTCCCAAAAATCAATCTGCCATTGAAAACCCTATGAATAGCAGAGAAGCACTGACAATAGTGTTTCCCCTGTTTTACAGAGGGTCGCTATGAGTCGGATACCGACTCAACGGCACCTAACAACAACAACAATATGTGAAGGTTACACTTCCACCATCAACAACCAAGTGAACAGAGTCAATATTTTCACTCTGCAGTCAGATATCTTGGCTCTACCACTCACTGTCTCTTTGGACAATGACATCTTTTATGCCTCGATTTTCACATCTGTAAAATTGTGATAGTAATAATAATAATAGCATCAGCCTCACAGGGTCTTTAAAAGGCTTACATGAAATAAATATATAATACACATTGTTACTAACAAATATAATAATAGTACATAGTGAACATGGCATAACTATTGTCCTATTGTTACATTTATTGAGATTTAGGTACTGTACTTCATAAAACTCCGACCACCTAAAATTATCCCTTACATTAATCATTTGTCATTACAAGGACAAAAAAAAAATTTGGACAAATATTTACTTAATAGTTAGATGGAAGAATGAGATGTGTCTCCTGCCTGGAAAGCCACTTGGTCTATGATACCATTGCTAACATCATTCAATTTACAAAACTTAACAAGCAACATATTGATAAATGATATATCAGTAGTGCTTTGCATTATTTGGAAAGGCCTTAAAACTAGGCAGCAAGTGGTTGCTTACTGGACATGTAAGATAGACTTTAGAAAAAAAATGAAGTAAAAGAATTTTAACTTGGGACCCTGAAGTTCAGCATCACAGGTCTGTGCCAAATAAAAAAAAAATCACAGATTTTGTGGCTTTTAGTCATGTCCAGTGGGCATGTCAAAGGCATAATGCTGGAGAAATAATAAGTAATAGCCACACACAGGCTGGTGTGTAATGGAATAAGTGAATTAATTGCAAGCAATATAGAGGCTGCCAGAATTCTGCATAAATGTCACACATGTTGACTAATGATCTAATAGCATGAGAGACACTACCTGAATCTCCCAATTAATTACTTTTGCAAGCAGTATTTACAGTCCCTAGGATTTACCTGGTCTAGGTAAACTTCCTAAGCAATATCTGAAAATGAAGTTAGCCATGGCATATGTTTATTTTTACAAAAGCAAAGTCTAAAATATAAACTAATTTATATCCCAACATATTTTCTAGCTAATACTGACTAATGTTGCTTGTCAAAGATCAAAAATCTTAACACTTAAAGAATATCTTGCTAGGCATCCTGGCCCATGCTATAATCTCAGCGACTTGGGAGGCAGAGGCAGTTGGATAACAAGGTTGAGGCCAGAGGCAACCTGTGTAATTTAGGGAGACCCTGTCTCAAAATAAAAGAATTAAAAATGGGCTGGAGGTACAACTCAGTGGTAGAGCACTTGGAAAGTATGTGCAAGGCCCTGACGTCAACCCCCAAGTATCACACACACAAAATAAATAAATAAATAAATAAATAATAAAAAATAAATAAACAAAAAATAAAAAGTTCATTCCTTTTATCTTTTTATTCATTTTTTCATCTGTATGTTATAGGGTAATAATTTCCTGACCTTGGGCTTTCATGGGCATCTAAAATGTTGTCCCCATAAATTTGGGAGACCCGAATTCTTTCCATTTTATCTTAAACCACTAGAATCCTTACTACTAAGGGTCTCTGGTCTTTAGACCAGCATATTGAAACAACTGCCTGCACTGGTAGCCTAGTGGCATCCGATCCCCGTCAGATCTCAGAAGCTAAGCAGAGTCGGGCTGAGTTACTACTTGGATGGGAGACTGCCTGGGAACACCAGGTGCTGTAGGCTTGGGAGAAGGACCCAGCAACCCACTCCCAAAAATCAATCCGCCATTGAAAACCCTATGAACACCAGAGAAGCACTGACAATAGTGTTCCACCTGTTGTACATAGGGTTGCTATGAGTCGGATATGGACTCCACAGCACCTAACAACAAATTGAAACAACTGTTGCAGAGACTGATGTTAAACCTAACCGCCATTCTGAGCATGAGACAGACTTGAGAACTCCCCAAGAATGAGGCCTGATAACCAAGAATAAAATCCAAAACTTCATGTTAGCCCAGAAACCACAGTGAACCTTTCTGAGCCTTTGATCTCAGAAAGATGGCTGACATTAACCAATTGACAAACTACAAGTGCTTAGTGCTTCTTGTAACATTATACTTTCCTCCCAGAACTATATTCTCCAGATGTAGTTCATCTTCCATTCCCCAGGAAGCCCCAGATACATAATAAGAGGAAAGGAAAGTGGGATGTTAATATCTAGTGACCATTTGGAGAGATAGATACTCTGAGGCATTTGGAAGCCACATGCACAGATAATTTTCAGAGATCTTCAAGCAATGACTCTATCTTCCTACCCAGTTAACATCATTGGTTCTGAGCTTGGTTCATGAACCAAGAGAAACTGATATGCTTGAATAATTCCTTAAGCAGAACATAAATATCATTACAGATATTCTTGAGATGTAAGCTTAAGTAGAAAAGAGTAGGGAAATAGAAAAACTTCAGCATCGTTTCTAACCCTAGAAAGATTCTAATTGTTCAGGAATACCACAAGCATAAAGAATACAGGGAAGGAGAAAAGTCTATTAAAATATTTTGCCTGTTTCTGCTCTTTATAGTTACACCACTTTCTTTAAGTTCTATATTCTTACAAAGGATGAAAGACAAGAGAGAGAGAGACAGAGGGGGGAAGAGAGAGAGGGAGAATAGGTGGGTATATCGTGTGTGTATATGTATATGTATGTTGGTCTCTCCTGGCCAACTCACAGCCGAATATGCTTTAGCTACACTGCATATTTAGCTATAAATTGTTAACAGTTGTTGGCGGGTTCCCATATTCTATGTCTGTCTGACAAAACTCTCAAGAAATATGATTTTAGCACATACAGGTGTGCAGAATATAGATGGATTCTTATTTCCAGCAGAAAACTTGATTAAGAGGAGTTACATCATCACCTTAATTATAATCTGAACTCAACAGACTTATTAATTCCACATGTGCTTAAGTCCTCACTTCCACTTTAGCCTGAAGGCTAGGAAGAAGTGAAGCCAACACGGGAATAGCTGAGCTCAGGTGTCTCTGACATGACATTGTAATAAGAGCTGCAGTACTAAATTACTGTGTCTAAATTCCTTAAACCCTGGAGTTAAAACAGAAAATAGTCAACAAAATAAAATAACCATATAAACAGATGATAAGAAAATGTAATATCTATAACACAGTCTCTAGTACATGTAATCATTTTAACTATTGTACTTGTGAGAAATAGCATATCCTATTTTAGGTTTGCCTGCAGCTGTAGCCCTGTGGCATCTGATCCTGTCAGATCTTGGAAGCTTAAGCAGGGTTGGACCTGGTTAATACCTGGATGGGAGACCGCCTGGGAACACCAGAAGCTGTAGGCTTGGGAGAAGGACCTGGCAACCCCCTCCCAAAAATCAATCTGCCATTGAAAACCCTATGAACAGCAGAGAAGCACTGACAATAGTGTTTCCCCTGTTGTACAGAGGGTTGCTATGAGTCGGATACCGACTTGATGGCACCTAACAACAACAACAATTTTAGGTTTAAAGTAGAGCTTGCAAAAATTATAAATGTTACATTTATTTAAATCTGTACTAGTTGAATTAAGAACTCTTGGTTTTATGGTTCCTTTTGGATAAATTTGCATAAAATGACCCTTTCTGAATTTTTAGCATAACAGGAATTAGAAGAGTGTGATACAAAGTAATAATGGAAAGGGAAGACTACCTGGAACAGAATCATCTATAAAAGAAACTTGCTGAGTCGAAGGAGATAAAAGGCAATGATAAACAGAAAGGAAATAGAGTTTGATTACATTGGTTGGTGAACTATGTCACCGATATTGAATTCAGCACTTTCTATTTCATTTAACCTTCAAAAATATTGTGAGGTAGGTGTTATTATCCACACTTGCACAAATGAAGAAATGGTTTTAAAGAACTAAAGTCACTTGTCAAAGTTCACATAACAGGTGGCAGAGTGAGGTTTTGATCTTGCTGCAGTTTAGAGCTGATGATGCATGATTCAGCCTTTGGGTCCTGTAGGACCCCAAATTAGGATCTTCCAGGAGAGAGGCCCCAGAGAGACACAGAGTCGCAGATCGATGCAATAAGCATGAGGCTTTATTTCCGGTGCCGGGGTCAGCCCTCCATAGAGTCTCCCTAGCAAGGGAAGGAAGGCGACCCTGAAGGAGAGGGGCTTGGGGTTTTTATACAGTTTAAGGGATGGCAGAAAGGCACAAGGAAACTAAGTTTCAACCATCCTTCCTCTGCAGAGAACCCCCCCCCCAGGTCAGGAAATTGAAACTTGAGCAAACTTAATTATACAGGAACTTTAAACAAGCATTGGAGACATTTTGAATTGTTAGTGAGCTCCAAGCATCCATAGGGAGGGGGAGGAGGAGGTGGTAGCCTTCTTCAGTTCTAGAAGCCCTCACAGAGAGCATCAGCCATCTCGCTGTGACCAACACAGTCTACTTTCTGCTCTTCGTGAGCGTGAAACTGGCTTCCTTCCACCTGGCCCCTTGGTGAGCTGTGCACCCCAGCATGTGCTCTGGGGATCTACCTTGTCCTTTGCAAAACTTTCTTTCTCTAAGTTTGGGAAATGGAAACTTCAAGTCATCCCTCTGGTCTGTGCACACCAGCAAGTTTAATGTGAATCTCCTTCCAGAGACCCAAATGAATACAAGGTCAATAGCCCAACTTTAGTGAGCCTTTAAATCATTGAACCCCAAATTTAACTCTGACCAGTGGGGATACATGCATCAAAATGCCTTGGTATCTTCTTTGCTCTCTAACCTTGATGCACATCCCTTGGCAAGAAGTGTTTGTTTGTTTGTTTGTTCATTTCTATTATGTTATACTCCTATTAGAGAAGGAGCGTCCTAAAAGGAAGGAGTGTTGAGTTTTGTTTCCACTTTGGGAGAACAGCGTGAATAGAGTTCTTCAAATTTTGCTTTAATGTATAAAGGAGAAAATAATTTGGACAGCCCTCTTTCAAGGCCATAATAAAATAAAAGGCTAATATATGGCATAATTTTATTTTCATGTTAGAAGCTGAATATTAATTAAGTCTTTCTCTTTGTGTTCTACACATATCAGTTCCTACTATAGTCCCAAGCTAGGGACCTTTGGGAAGCTAGGGCAAAGTTTCTACATTTAAAAAGAGAAAAGAGAAAACACATTAATGATTTCCAAACTATATTTCCATTATACCTCAATGTCAGGAATACATAAAATGACTATGATTGGTATATTCTGTTGACCAGAGGCCAAAGGCAACTGTCTGACTCCCTAAATTACTAGTTTGCTTCAGTAATTGTGTTTACAGGCTACACTTTAAATCTAAGCAATTTTTCTATTACCATGTTTCATACTCATGAAAGGGAATAGACATGTGTGGGTGAATAGTACAAGTTTTCATCGTGATTCAAATCTTGATTGTGAATTATACTCCCTCCTTCTGCTGATCACTAGTATCTTCATTATAATATCTGACTGGATCAATTTAAATTTTCATATTTTGACCTCATAAAATGACAGTATTGCTACTTTAAGGCATATCAGCCTTGGTTCTCTTCATTCCTAATTTAGGTCTCCTGCTAAAATTGTATATAATCACGCTGTGTATGTCCAAATAACTTAGGAATTTTTCTGGTTCTTATTCATGCACTATTTCTGAGGGTGAGAAAAACAATGGTTAAATAAACCTAATTCAAGTTTTTAAAAATATGAGCCTAAAACATTTTCATCATTTGTAAATAATATTTGGATCATAAATAAATAGCTTTTAAGAAATTCCAGTTATGTTTCTAACTCTTGTCATTTGACCAACCTGGTTATAGATTCAGTGGCTGTCCAACTGATAAATGGGTGCTTATTTATGGCTTCCCTCAAATAACATGGCACATATTCCCTTTCAGTTAGGAAAAGCCCAATGTTTCATTCATTCAGGCAATGTTCCATTCACTCTATCCAAAGGGTACAGGATCAGACATTGAGATTAATGCCATAGGATTTAAACAACTACAAAAAACAATACACAGGAATTCTGTGCCACAAGAGACAGAGGTGAAGGGCAAACAAAGTAGCCTATCTCAGACATTGGACCACAAAAGTACAGGATGCTGATACTTGAAAAAAGAAACAAATTAGGTGGTCCCTGCCCTATGCCATAAATAAAACTTAGAAATAAGGAATGTAGGAGGAAATATAATTAACTCTCTCTACTCTTGCAATGAACAAAACTTATAACTTCATTTTACAAAGAAACCTGTGGAATACTTGCTGACCATGAACTGCTATAACCAAATGATGCAAGCAGAGGTGTCAGGTTTTTAGTACAATCATCATTAGGAAGGAGATGAATCATCATCTTTCTCGTGTTACAGTTATAAAGGATATGACAAACAGTTATTTTCTTCCTCTAGGGAGGAAAAGTAAATACTTCGAAGTAAGAAAAAAGTACTTGAACCTATTTAATTGACATAATTTTTCAAATTAGAAAACTATCAAAATTATTTTTCTTACTATTGGGCTGAGGAAAATATCAATACTTGCAAATATAAATGCAATCTTAAATAATCTTTTTAAAGTACAGCTACAAAAAACAGCTTATTCTCTACTGCAATTTAAATATGAAAAGCAATTTACAAGCATAGATACCTTAAATAGCTGAGAAATAGCATAGGAACAATACCAATTCATTTTCTAGCTAGAATTTTTCTTTTTCATTTAAAAAATATTTTATTTTTGTTTCTGTATCACTTGATATTATGCAAAGGTATTTGAGAACCATTTCACAATTTTTAACAGTGTATAAGTACTACCTAAGATTCTAAATTATCTGTGTATTTTCCAGTTTACATAGTACCAAGTTCTTTAAGGAAGTGATTCATTTAAACCTTAGGACAGCCCTGCAAGGAGGTGTATTCCTAGGGTAGGGAAGAAACCATGTCCAGTAATTTGCCTTTGGTCCCTTAGCTGGTTAGGATAGCATTACTTAGAATTTTCTTTCTAAAACATAAACCCTTATGTAAAAAGAAACATTTTTGGCCTTCTCATTGCCTACAGGATAAATTCCAATTTCTTAGTATGGCAAAATATGGCCATTTATACTCTTATCCTCGTATTTCTCTACCAGCCACATTTTCCATTTACTATGCCTATCCTAAAAACTAAACAAATCATTTCATGCACAGCCAGTATTCTTTATATCTCTATCATTTGTACATACTTTCCCCTCTTTCCTTTGTTCTTGACATAGGTCATTTCATAAAACCCACTTCAAATACTCTCTTCTCTGTAACACTTAGACTTGGTCATTTTTCTTCTCACTAGTTTATAGATTTTTACAATATGTATCACAAAATGCTGTTGATTTTGTATGCCACCCTCACTGACTGCATTAGAAGACATATTTTTCAGGGCCAGCACTACATTCTATTAATTCCTGCTAGTCTCCTACATTTTAATCTGCCATTCTCTATATGATCATTGTGAAGAGTGGAAATGCAAAGTCCAATGAACTGAATTTTATTGGTCTTCAGCTTGTTTGTGTTTGTTTTGGTTTTGTATTGGCAAAGTTCTTTTACATTGTTTTTGTTTTGTTTTTTCCTTTCTGACTTCATTCATTCCTTTGGAGAAGCTTAGGTCATCACTACTAGTTGGAAAACTGCTCAAAATGCATGTATTTTTATGTTATTTTCCAATAAAATATAAAGGCAACATATGATATTTTAAAATGCTAACTGTGTCAGCCGGGTGTAGTGACGCAAGCCTGTAATCCCAGAGATTCAGGAGGCGAAGACGGGAGGATTGCAGGTTTGAGATCAGAAGTAGTCTGTGTAATTTAGGGAGACCCTGTCTCAAAAAGTAAAAAAAGAAAAAAGTGGGCCGAGGGGGCAGCTCAGTGGTACAGTTCTTGCAAAGCATGCAAGTGTGAGGCCCTGGGTTCAACATACAGTATTGCAAAAATACATAAATAAATAAAAACTAAATAAATAAATAATAAAAATAAATAAAATGCTAAGTGCATAAGGTCTCCAATAGCCTTTATTTATACCTCAGACTTGAAACACATATTTTCCCCCAGGTTCTATCCGTATCTTGCTTAAAGATTGTATTTATATTTTTTACTATTTATCAAAATAATTACAAATTCCAAAACACTGATGAGAGAATCACTACTCTACAAATGCAAAGCAAGATTTGATTTTGTTATTTAGAACTTCTTATATTTCATCCTAGCACTGGTAATGGATGAATTATAACTCATCCTCTGAGATTATCTACACATCAACCAAATCTACACATCAATTTACTTACTTAATTTAACCAAATAATTAGTTTTAAGAAATCAATTGGATATTGCAAAATATCTCGCTCCCCAAACATTTGATACAAGTTGAAGTGTTCATTAATTTTCAGGCACAGAGACCAGTGCTTCCAGGCCAAATGGAGAGCTTCAGCACTGCTCTTTGAATCCCACCTCCTCAATTAGTTTCTTCCTAAGTAAACTGATGAGCCCTAGAGTAGAACTTTATCCCAGGGGGTATAACTTGGTGGAAAATAGCCAAAGTACAATGCAAAATCATGCCTGGCTATTTAAATGCAAAACTAAAGGAATTTCTGATAGCATATGGAAGCCCCAGGCATCACATTCAATGCCTTCTTAAACAGAAAAGATGCCCCTGGTCCCTTCATTTAATTTTATTTAACAAATATCTCTGTACAGTAACTTAAGGCAACATTTTATGTGATTTACAAATATCATTTCTTCTATTTCTCATATCAAGTCCTCATGAGATAGGGAGTATTATTAGTCCTGTTTTATTGATGATTATGAGGCTGTTAGTTGTCCAAAGACTTGCAGTTATTAAGTGAATCAGAATCTGAATCCAAACAATCTAGCTCCATGGCCCATAGTCTTAACCTCTTTTCAACATTGCCTCTCCCATGGTTCTGAGCTTCAGGAGCACAGCCAAGATATTTTGAGGGTTCCATCAAAATTCCCGTTAGCGAACAGAATTAACTTACCACCAAAGATCATATATGGAAAGGCTGGTGAGAAAATCACTGTTGATGCCACAAATTTGCTATATCCTTACATAAGTTTTTAAGTTGGGATACATATTTAGTTCAGACTTATTTTTTTTTTTGTACATAAGAGTAACGTATGCTTGATGTGGTGGCAAAGCATGTAAATCTCAGTGGAGGCAAGAGGATCAAACTTGAGGCCAGCCTGGGCCACACAGAGAAACTCTGTCTCCGGGAGAAAGAGAGAGAGAGAGAGAGAGAGAGAGAGAGAGAGAGAGAGAGAGAGAGAGGAGAGTAACATGAAAGATTACAATGGTAATTACAATCACATAAAATTGACCTAAACACAATTGGTTCTTTATGTCCATTTTCAAGAATATAAATTGTCTTTTCTCGTTTTAAAATTCACAGGTGTTTGAGCTATCATTGACCTCTACATCTGATTTCAAATGACCTTCCTCCTTTTGAACATTACCACATAAATTATGTAAAAACAAGGCCTGTACCATACATGTATTATTTAACTTCAAAGAACTGTGAGAAGATCAAATTTCCTTTAGATACTACCTGTCCTAAAAATCAGCATTAGTTGCCAGCTGAAGAAGTCCGGAAATGTCTGAAAACTTTAAAGTTTAAGTAACAAGAAATGATGTCTGCAACTGCAGCAAAAGGAGAGCAGTGGGTGGATGCGAGGAGTCTTCTGCCCCCTTTTGGGGGTTGGACTTCACAAAAATAAGCAGTGGTTTTTGTCTGAGTCTTTGGAAACTGTATTGTCCACATCCGTAGGAGGATTTTTGAAGAAGCTGCCTTGCAGTTTCTCTCTAAGGTAAGTATTCTGACATTTCTAAAAATAGGTAACCTCACATTAGGCACTGGTGGTAGGCAATGTTAGTCTTCAAATTCTAGGAGACTTCAGTGAGCAAGGCATCTGGCAGGACTGGCTAGGGGAGGGGATTAGTAGTTTAGTTTCAGGGGAATCATCAGGAAAAGAAGGACCTTTATAAGGCTGTTTATTCCTGACTCTTTAACTTCACCTTGACTCACAGAAATAAGTGAAAATACGCATGAACACATCTATGTTCTATTTATTGAGAAGGGCCAACAGGGAAGATTCAACTGAGGCATAAACATTATTTCTAAGAAAAATCACTGAAAATAAAGGCTGAGCACAATGTCTTGTCCCTGTAATCTCAGTGATTTGGGTGGCAGAGGCAGGAGACTCACAGGTTGGAGGCCAGAGCCTGAATAATTTAGGAAGACCCTATCTCAAGGATTCTAATCCACATCTGATTATGTAACCCTCTAAAATTGTTGAAAGGGTGCAGATTAGATTCAAGAATATACAGAGTCTTCTTTTGAGGAAGTATAAAGCAATATGCATCACAAGTACTTAATAGGTTTTCTGGGTAAATAATAATGACTTTCATTTCTTGGCAGCCACCATCAGTGTAAGATTATATAAATAATCCAAAATGAGGCCTGCAATTTGTCCCCTGAGGGAAGAAGCAAGAATATTATTGCCGCCAATACTCGTTTTTCCTAATCATTGAACTATAATAGAGACACAGGTATATTTACATCAAATGTTACAGAAACGCACCATTCCAAGAACCAAAGAGAAGTAAATATCTTACCAAGTGAGAAAAAAATTTATTTAAATAACAAACAACATCCTGTTTTTCTCTGTTTTCTGTTTAGGACACAAATGCCTTTTACCACATGGGAAAATATAATCAAGAGATCACTAATGAATATACTTATTTATTTATTTTCTCTTTCTCTCTTTATTCTTTTTTTTTTTTTTTAGTATTGTTGTTATTCTAGGAGGTGGAGCCCGGGGCCTAGTGCATACTAGGCACATGCTCTACCACTGAGTTGTACCTCCATACTCTTTTATTTTTTATCTTGAGATAGGGTCTCGCTAAATTATGCAGCCTGCATCGGGCCTCAAACTCATAATCCTCCTGCCTTAGCCTCATGAGTGGCTGGGATTATGGGCATGCACCATTGCACTCAGTCAATATCTGTTTTCCTTTAGGTGGAATTATGGTTCTTACCAAGATAATGTGTGAAAGAGAATATAAAAAAGTACACTGTTAGTGTATTTACCTCAGTTTGGGCTCCCAGGCCCTTGAGACTTGATCCAATTAATTTCAAAAGACTTCATTTAATTCTGACCTAAACGTGATATAGCAGTCTTTGAACACATCTATCTTCATTTCATATCTTCCCAGGCAAGATGAGGCTGAGACCATCAAAACTTTTGTTTGCCATCCAATGTCCCATGGAGTCCAAAAAGCATTCTCCACTTAAAAGAGTAATATTTCAAGTTACCTGATGGTACAGTTGCTTTCAGGAATCTGAGAGTATGTTTCAATTTCCTACAGTTCAAGGATGCTCCTTCAAGGCTGGTATTAGCCTTGAGTGAATGAGTAGATAGGGCAAATGTAAACAGCATTTAGGTCAATGTTCCCTATATTTATTCAAACATAAGCCATTTTTGCCCCTCAGCTTTAACACTTCATAGAACCAAAACTTCATGAAAAATAGTTTGGCAAACACTGGTTTGTCATTCATGCGTGTGTGTGTGTGTGTGTGTGTGTGTGTGTGTGTGTGTGTGTGTATACACCCGTGTGTGCATATACATGCATATCTCTAACAGTACAATGAACTGCCTAATATCTGGGAGCCTAACAATGTTTTAGAGACACACAAATTCTTCTAATAACAAATGCTAAATCACAAAGACAAGTTAGAAAGTTGGAATAAGTGAGTGTCAAGCCTGAATAATAAATATTTGCCGGAATGGCTTAAAATATTGATACTCTTTGACCAAGTAAGTCAGAAATCTGCCTTATGGGGAAAAAATACACAACTCAGGTAAATATTTATGCCTTCCAGATTTTTATTGCAATATTATTTATAATAGCAAAAAGTATATTTATCCAACAATAGAGGAATTAAATTATGATATAACCATTTATTTAGGTTGTCACTCAGTGATTGAAAATTATGTTTGCTAAGAGCATGTAATGTAGAAAGGTGTTTATAATATAGTGTTCAATGAAAAAACTAGCAAAATAGACAGGAGAATTGCACAGACAGTATAAGGCATGCGGACATAGAAAAAGGCTTACCAGAAACAGACCAAAATGTTAAAGCAACTATTTCCAAAGAATGAGATCACGAGTGGATGTAATTTTCTCCCTTTTATATCCTGGTATTGAAAAATAGGAATTTTTCCACTGGGCGTGGTGGCGCACACCTATAATCCCAGCGGCTTGGGAGGGGTATCGCAAGTTCGAGACCAGAGGCAGTCTGCGTAATTTAGCGAGACCCTGTCTAAAAAAAAAAAAAATGGGATGGGGGTACAGCTCAGTGGTCTAACACTTGCAAAACATGCAAGTGTGAGGCCTTGGGTTCAACCCCCACTACCACAAAAAAAAAATTAAAAAGAAGAAAAAAGAAAATTTTTTCCATAACTGATATATATTGCTTTGATGATAAGAAACAAAAATAAATTTCTTTTCTTTCTGAAGCTATAACCTTTTCCTAGAGATGCCACTCTCCAGCATGTTGCTTCTCCAATCACACTTCACCCAAACATAATTTGTAATTGTAGAAATGAGAGAAAAGAAACTTAAAGGAATATGACCTCCCAGCACACCTTTTTTTTAAAGGGGTTTTGATTGTCACAATTCTAGGGCACTTGGCCCTGTAGGAGGAGAACCTTGCTCTTCAGAGACGTAAACAGTGATCCCAGTCTTCCCTTCGTGAGATATCTGACTTCCTCTCTCACCCTCTTGGAGACATCAGTCAGATTCTAGATCAAGCTGGTAAAACTGAACCTAAAGCAAACCATTATTAGTTTGTCTTGGCAGCTCTGGGAATATTAGGCTCTCTGGGAATTAGGAGCAATGTGTTGCTAGACACTGCTTGCTTCAGATGCTGAATTTCATTAACCACAATTTATACACAGCTAGAAATCAAGTTCTGGAAAGGAGGAAGAAGCATCTAAATCATCATCAATTTTCAGTTAGCTGCCAGGCAGCAATTTGGACGGATATATATATTTATAATTATTAGAGCAGTTAAGAAATATGTTGGGGGACTCCCTCAACTTCCTCTATTTTTTCCACCCAACAGTCTCATGAACTACATATAATACAATTGTGTGGCTGTGTATGTTTGAAACTGAAGGTTAAGAGTAAATTATGTAAAAATTTAGATTTACCAGTTCAAAAAAATGTTTATTTCAAAAACTGTCTAAGGTCCATTACATGAACATCACTGTAAACTAGCTGGAACCAAGTAGAGAGAAGAGATATATGAACCATAGTACACACACACACACACACACACACACACACACTCATGCACACACACAAACACATACACACACATACATACACACTTGGGGGAAACAACAAAGTCCCTCAATTGCTCAAAAAAAACAGCACAGAAGTCTTGTGTTCAAGTATGTGGGTCTCTTCTGCACTCCCTTCCTTCACACATTCCCTAGTTATTTTCTAACTGACAACTGGTCTCATTTTTTAAAATGAGTGATAAACAGAAAGGAATTTTTCCAGAACTTAAGCATAACATCTTTAAAAATGTTGATCTGTGAGTTGCTCTCTGCATTGCAGTTTTGAGATGCGATCCTTCCTCCTTCCTGTACTTGCTCTCTGCCATCTACCATGGGAAGTATACTCACCATTATAAAAAGCTAATACGTTTACAAAGCAAGAAACATTGGGTCAAGTATGAATAAAGTAAAACAATTTAATGTTCTTGCATTTTTTCACATTTTCTAAGCAATATTGAGCTTTAAGACATATGATAGCTGGATGCTATAATTCCAGCAACTAGGGAGGCTAAGGAGAATCACAGGCTCAAGGCCAAAGGTAGCATATGCAACTTAGTGAGAACCTATCTTGAAATAAAAAATGAAAAGGGGCTTAAGGGGTGCAGCTCAGTGCTCTGAGCACTTGCCTAGCCTGCTCAAGGCCTTGGGTTCAATCCTCCACAACTGAGAGGAAAAAAAGATATATGATAATGTAGTAAGTAGATAAAAAGAAGAATAAAAGGAAAACTGCAAATGTGTCTTTTAAAAATAAAACATAAAAATTTATTATATGAATAGTTTAAGATTTTTAAATATGTTAGAGGTCTTTTATTTTATCTCTTACAAGACTTAAAACTTCAAAGACTTTAATCATTCTGTGACCATATATGACAAACTTGAAGCTTAGATTTCTTATTTCATAAATTCTGTTTAAGATGTTTACAGAGGAAATTGATAGGTGTAGTAGCCAGCTAAATAACTTCTAACTTGTAATTGATGAAACAAACCTCTTCCAAGGAAATATAGTTTCAAAATTGAATCAATATTCCATTTTAGTTAAATTTTTTCCATTAAAATGAAATTAGTAGCAATTGTCAGCCAGTATGTTAATATTTCAACTTAATCAGAAAGTACCACTTTCTTAAAGTAGAATGTCTGGCAGTAGCAGAATAATGGACTCAGAACTTTCTATTAAATT